>JAAAKL020000960.1:0-34440 GCA_010016065.2 Carybdea cf. marsupialis auct. non (Linnaeus, 1758) | reverse complement strand
GTTTCAGCATGGCCGAAATTTGCAGGCCTCCCACTTTGTCATAAAATCATAAAACGTCATAAAAAACTGAATTTTTGAAATTTGGTCAGATTGTCATAAAACATGGTCAAATGTCATAAAATGTCATAAATGTTTGTATGAAAAAGCTCTAGACCTGCCACAACAAGGCAGGATTCCTGAGTTTCAATGATTTTATTGACAATTTTCATGGTATTTATTCCGGAATGTTCAAGTCTGGGAGATTTTGAGGGCCTTTTATCTTAGTCGCCTAGTTGCTTTCCGGAAATGTTTTTGCCCCAGATATGGCCCTGGTGTGCATGCCTAGAAAATGATCTGATTTTACCATATTTGTCAAGATAATATATCAAACGACTAATGAATGATGTAAATTGTGTCATAAAATGTCATAATAATCACTGACAAATGTCCTAAAATCTCCTAAAACTCAGCAAAAAATGCCGTAAATTTATTTTTAAAATGTTAAATTTAGAGTGGGAGGCCTTCATTTGTGTTTTTAATCGTCAAACTAAGAGAAGCTGGAAATAAAGAGAGCGTATTAAAATCATGAGTATCTCTAATATTTTACAGGCCTCGTGAGTATTTAGGATACTTGACATGTATCAAACATGTAGATTCTACAGGGTAGCATTGCCCAATGCGATTTGCCGAAAAAGTGAAAACATTTTGTGACTCTGGACAGTTATAAACATCTGTCAATACCTGTCACAATAAGAGAGGCGATGAAGCCAGGTGGTAAGAGTAGCTGAATCCTAGTCTATGGGCTATGAGATTCATGAATTTGAGCCCAGCCCTGCAGTCATGTCCTTACTCTTCCGTACTTATTTGTAGGGGGGTCAAATAAGCGGTAGGGATGGGTATTTTTCGACTTCTCATAAAATTTAGGGGTCGTAATAAAGTGCTATTGGGGATGATTTTTGTGAATTTCCCTAGCATTTTCAGCCTTTTAGGGGTTTGTCATAAAAATGTCATAAAATGGGAGGTCATTATTACATGAAGTTGGAAGGGAACATTTTGAAAAATTGCAATTTTACCGCCCTATAATTAGGCACGGAAAAGTAAGCAAGATAGGGACCCGATTATTCAATACCGTAGCATGCTTTAGAACTGAAGCGCAGTTACGGTGACTTCAAATAAGTAAGCGTCATGTTTGATTGCTGTTTAACCACACCGCAAAGGGAATAGGTCAGTATGTACACATGATGTTGCCATACTGTTGATTTTAAAGTTGCTTTGAATATGTCTAGCGTAGAAACGAAAAGATAAAAAATAAAAGTATATATATGTATGTATGCAATGTACTTTATTTAAGTATTTTTGTCGCGGTGCTTTTGTATTAGGTTATGGAGATAGTGATAGTGACGACGATGAAGGCCGTGGTTGTTGTTGTTGTTGTTGAGGTGTTGGCTGCGGTGGTTATTCTGACAGTAATGTTCATAATATTGTTGATAATGCTAATTTGTAATGATGCTGATACTGACGGCCATGACATGTTATGAGGACGATGGTGATCGTGACAGTGGGAAGAGGGGTAGGAGCGGAATAGTTAGTTGGGGTTCAGTCATTCTTCCTTCCTTTTCAGATCTTTTTCCTCCTTTTTTTATTTAGAATCGCTACCAACCGAGTCATTCTGATCGTCATCATATTTCTGGAGCTGATTATATTGGGAGCTGTTGTTTACCTTAGATTTTTCAAGAAATGAAAAGCAAGGGTTGACCAGTCAGAGGAATAAATGTCTTGGAGTAAAATAACTCCCTTTAGTACTATGATTCGTCTGAAATGATGTAAAGTATATAAATTTGAAAGGACATGCACATTCGTAGAGTTTTGTAACAGGCAGATAGCCCATCTTTTTTCTATATGGCATGGCAATATACTTAAAGTTGTGTATGAAGACGTCATATAGGTTTCAGTGCAGCATTGATTGATTTCACTAAGGGAAAAGGGGATGAGAGGGTTATCACGGTGCAAGACAGAAACAAGGATCTCTAAAAATCACTGGATCGAGTATCTTCCGTCTCAAAGCGAGGTCAATCGTTCAACGCTATATTACTCCTTGTCAAGCAAGCTTATAAACAATGCGACGTAACACAGCGGACCTTCCCGCGCTATTTTAACGTTTGAGGGCTAGTATTGGTAATTACGCTTTTTCGCTGTTAGAAACAATATGAAGCTCGATCCAGTGCTTTTTAGAGATCGGTGGACAGAACCCTTACTAAAGATTTGGGATTTCAACTGAGTCGACAAATGCCATCTTTTGAGAACTGATTAGTTTCTGAACACCGCTTTTACATGGTCAAACCCCTTTTCTCTATGGCCGCCATTTGAACCCGCTCTGTGTCATGAGTACCCGTTTTGCACAAAGCGAAAGATAGGAATTCAGTGTTGTTACAACATCAGTCTCACCGTAATATCTCGCAATACACTAAAAAATGGTATTGCAGGCTTATAAAAAGAGGCCGCATAGGAAACTGTATTAAGAGGGATTTTCAGTCAATTTTTCACATAGCAAGTTGGATAGCATTTGTGTGAAATAGGATTCTTTTTATTATATTCACCCTGATCAAGGCCGAAGCCACTTCTAGGAACGGGTCACTTTTCCTTTTCGGATGACAATCTATTCATGCTTACTTTTTATGCTTACCTTTCATGCTATTTTATGCTTGCTATTTTTGCTATTCACGCATGTGTCCCCCTCTGTCCTAGCTCTCAAAACATAGTTTCCTACTTCACGAGAGCAGATGACAGAGCACAGTACCTCCGGGACCGTGGCAGGCAAGCTCAGGGTCGGTTCGAATTGATTCTGACACTCTACCACTACACCACTACTGTGTTTAATTTTTATAAAAAATAGAGCAAAATTGCTGTGGAACTTGAAAATGTCTAATTAAATATCGTTATACCTGGTAAGGCCTTCCGATTAATTATGGTATAATGTTTAAAATGGTCGTAAGGAGGAAGCAGAAGTTAAGAAAGTAATTTGGTTACCCCTTCACTTCTTTGAAGAGCCCCTATGCAAGTCATTATTTCTTGTAGTGGTGATCATCACTGCCCCTGCTAATATGGACCGCCTCCAGGTATCTACCCAGTGGCAAAAGCGTCATTGCATTCTCTTGAGTTGGACACTGATACAGTGGAACACCGTAGCTATGACTGCCTTATGACTCAATGAAATGGCCGTAATTTTGAAAGAGTCGCTGACCGCTCTGGTCGCAGTCTGACATTTTTTACAAGACAGTGTTGTACAAGGACATTGATAAAAGGAAAATACTCACGTACATAAGCCATTACATGTAAGATGATAATTTTATCCCGGCTAAAGGAAGTTATTTTTTTGTGTTCGACAACTAACAATCTTAGTTTTGACAGGTGCTTTCGAGTTTGGCGATCGCTTTTGCCGTCTATCAGAGTATCATGATACTTGCTCACGTTCGAATGTTACTTCGATTGTTAGTTCGGATGTTCGTCAGTCAATCCAAACTAGGGCCTGGGGAAGTTGATTTGCGTTTACAGTTGCTCCCGAGATTGACATCCATTGTCATATGTTGAGTAGGTATTAAGCGTAGAACCCTCTTTCCTATGTTTAGTCATAAATTCTTCAGCTGTCTTATAGATATGGGCACACTAAAGCATGCGGATGCGCATTGCAGATATCTAATTTCACCGTGCTGTTTGGCAAATTCCATGTGATCACAGCATGGCTAATTAGGAAGCCCCGAGACATTCTTGCAGGTGGTCGAGATCATACAGAACTTGCTCTGAACAATTTAGATGTTCCTAAATGTGATTTCGGCGTTCTCGTAGCCTGAGATATATTTATATCGGATTGAAGGGTAGAATTTTCGGGACAAAGGAAATTGGTCGTGAATTGGCGGTGGTCATTCTTTAGGGGTTGGCGTTAGGCGAGATTTCCTTGTACTAACTTGATTACGAAATATCAATATTTGGATGTTGTAAGAAATTGATCATATTGCTGTATAGATTCACGTTATTCATTTTGTCCAAAATATTGTTGGAAATATGATGGTTACTACCATACGTTTGTTTGTTTTTTGTATTTTTTGAATATCATGAAAATTGAGAAATGCCAGCCAAAAATAGATGCTTCCATCAAATATCTTCCAGTGCTACAACAACTTATAAATGAAAGCAAGCAGCTATGTTTTAGGAGGTATGAAAATAGTGATTTTAGACTTTTATGGATGCCCTTATGCTATACTGGGTAGTTATGGCAACAAAATTGTCCTTTTACTAGTCCCTATTTTCGCGACAGCGATAGCGTGCCAGCGGGAACTCTCACCTCCAATTTGTTCGTTACAAATTTTATCGGTCAACAGATTCTTAAGGAAGGAAGCATAATCTCATTTGCAAATCAAACTCGTGCAGTGAAAGCCCAACATAGTAAGAATTGAGGCTGCGTTATTGTGCTTTATATGTACTGGAAATGCCTACAGAAATGAAATAAAACGCACTGTACTTATATACTGCTAAAGTGTCAGACTGCGATGCAATGTTTTCATTTATTCATCATCAGCCATCAACTCCGTTGTTGGACGTTGGCCTTCGCCATGTCTGTCCAATGTCTTTGGTTTTGTGTAAGATGTTGCCAGTGTTCTCTGTAATGGAATTCATCTACGCCATCGCACCATCTCTTTTTCTAGTGCCCTCGGTTTTTGGAGTAGCCTTTGGGTCTCCATTACGTAAGCCTGTTGTCAGTTCGTCTGCAAAGATGACTCGCCCATTAACATTTGGCTTTTCCGATTACTTAGAGAATGGCTCTGATTCCAGTTTATTCATGAATCCAGGATGCAGTTTTTCTGTCTTTCCAAGTGATGTTTAACATGATTCTCTCATGGGCCCTTTGCATAATTCTTAGTTAAAGAGTTACTTCTTCGTAAGATTCCAGTTCTCGGCACCGTATGTCATTGTTGGTATTATAAACTGGTCGTGCACTCTGCTCTTCATCATGGGAGGGAACTCTTTGTTTATTTTGAAGACTTGGCTCGCTCTGCAGAATGCTTGCCAGCCTAAGGTTATTCTTCGCTTGATTTCAAGTTCTTTGGAGGCATGGCTGAGGGAAGTTTAGTGATCCACAGTTTCCACTTCGTTGTCGTTTATGACCAATTGATGGTTGTTGA
This sequence comes from Carybdea cf. marsupialis auct. non (Linnaeus, 1758), assembly GCA_010016065.2. Taxonomy (NCBI): domain Eukaryota; kingdom Metazoa; phylum Cnidaria; class Cubozoa; order Carybdeida; family Carybdeidae; genus Carybdea; species Carybdea cf. marsupialis auct. non (Linnaeus, 1758). The sequence continues at coordinate 29,284 of JAAAKL020000960.1, read as the reverse complement.
TGGTTGCTCCATGTTCGTTTTGTATGACTTTGGTCTTCGTGTAATTCATGCTGAGGTTCAGATCTCAATGTTTATGTCTTTTGTAATCACATACTCTTTAGTTGCTCACATAATGGGGTTGGAATAAACGGTTGTAACGTTCTCCAATTATTTATTAAAGTACCAGAGGACGTTTGGGAGAGACGGGATGAATAGGAGGATGGCAGTAGGTTGCCCATCGTCGAAATGATTTTTAAGAAACCTTAGTAATTTTATGATCTTCAACTTTTGCTTTTCATTTAAGGAAACGTTTTATAGTTTCAGCTGCTAGTACCCCAGTAAACGGGCATCCTGGATGGAAATTCTAGAGAGAAAGAATGATCTTGCCGGGACGATATGAAGGCACTCGAACGTGTTTTGTAGTAAATTGGTCTTTCGAGAAAGAATTAAAAAGGGAATCTTCGTAGAAAGAACATTTGAATTTATATAATACTGCTATTGTACGAGTAGAACTATTGAGAAGTGTAAATGTATGGACGAAAAGTATAAAAATAGAGTGCAAAATTGGCCTTTGATAACATGATTGACTTCTTTTAATTTCTCATGAGTTGTCACTCGTTTCCGCGTAAATGTGTTAATTATCCTTTCCTCACACGCCATTTACTCCTTTCAATTGAAATAGATACTTAAAGCATCTCTTTAAATGTAACGGGCATGAATCTCCTGCCCCCACTCTATAAAGTAGTTTGAGGTGGGTTTTTCTTATTAATTCGTGACTGCTTCATATAGCAGCCAGAAGAAAGTTATATTCAAACAAAAAATATTCAAACTTGAAAATTAGCGAAATTTACATTTAGTTAATAACACTTAATTCTGTGGCTTTCCAGTTGAGTGTAGGGGAAGATAGTTAAATCAGGAAGGGCGTATCCCCCGACAAAAATGACAGATTGCGAGGTACTTATAACCGAATTCCTTAGATGTCGATAGACAATAGGAAATGGAGGGAAATCGAGGAATATTCCTTAAAAAATTATGTGTGTTATAAGTAATCATACCGTTGGTACAGTTTGACACAAAAAAAGGTCATTACCAAAAGTCAAATATCCATTTAAATTTAAATTCTATTTAAATGAATACAAAACTTCAGCCACGTTAGGTCAAGTCTATTTAGCAGACATACCCTAAGTCTCAGGTCTGTACTACAAAAACTCGGCTTCACTGGTGCTCCAAAATGTGCTCCAAATGAGCTCCACGGCGCCGCAGGCAAACTTGGAGCTAGCGGGCAAAGTTCTCAATAACCCTCCCGCATTCCTCCCTCTGGATCGCTCTTATGGCTGCTGTGATTGCTGTCTTCAGGTCAGGGATGGACTGGGGGTTGTTGCCATACACCCTGTCCGTACGGTATCCCCACAGATAAAAATCTTGGGGATTCAAGTCTGGTGAATGCGGCGACCAGTACGGGTCATACCTGCAGCTGATCAGTCGATCAGGGAAACGCTGCTGTAGCTATGCCAACGATTCATTTGAGGTGTGGTGGGTGGCACCATCCTGCTGGAACCACTGGAGAGCCCTGATGACCCCTCTCCGTCGTCAAAATTCTCCTCCCGGACTCCCGGTTGATTCCAAGCTCTTGGCTTGCTCGGTCTGCGGACAATATAGTCTCTGACTGCAGCAAAGTTGTGTGGTGTCCTTGATGATTTCGGTCGTCCAGAGTGTGATTGTCTGATAGCGTCTTTACTGTTGAGGTTATGAACAGTCCCATGGGTTCTGAACTTGTTGACCCATCTGTAAATCATTGAGTGGATGGAAAATTCACGACATCCGAACCGTTCTTTGAATAGCAATTGAGCTGCATGGATAGACTTCAGCCGCAAATATGCCTCAACTATAAACGGCTTTTTCTCAGTAGTCCACGGCATCTTGAAGCTCAAATTTAGACTCTTAAAACATTACTTCCTCCAATTGATTGATTGTTTCAAAAGTTATTCAAGCTTAGAAGATGACCGGTTTTTTTGTGTCACCCAGTATGTTGTTCCAAATGCAATGGAAGCCTCTGTCCGGTCAAGGCCCGTATCTTAAGCCGAAGCTATACATGATGGTATCAATTTAATTACACAAATATAGTAGTGACCCCAGATAACGATATGCGTATCATGCACAGTTTCCTCTTTTATGCAAAGGAATTAGAAAAATAAATAAGTACGTGATCTGAAGCAGTCCGTTAGCAAAAACAACTGGTGATAGCGGCTACTTACAGGGTCGTTATGCGACCAAGCTCCTAACTTTTGATATACTTTAGATTGAATTTTACTTGCGAAATTGAATTTTCAAAACTGCCCACTACAAAAATTTTGACATTTGAAGTATATCGCTATGATTTTGAAACCAAGAATGGAAAGATGGTTCGAAACATGAATGAGTAGGCCCCATTTCATAACTTGAAGTCGTTCCACAAAATCAGATAAATACGGTTGTAAGTGAATATCAGTTTTGAAATAGATCCAGTACTGAGAACGATAATCAATGAAGCGGGTGCATGGTTTGCTATATTTTCGTTTTTTCGTTCCTTCACTTAACTGACGTTATGGCAATGCCTATGGTTGCAAAAGCTGTTTAAGAGATCCTAGTGACAGCTATTTTACACGTCATATTGCTGTACGTGGAACGCTCGTTCGTGAAACGTTGAAGTTTCTGCTGAAAGAATTTAAATATACTTTTACCAACAGAGAGCGGTAGACTATGAGAGTATGAAGAAATAGTTAAAAGAAAAATAGATAGATCGAAAATTAGATGAATCAAATAATAGATAGATAGAAAAATAGATGGATCGAAAAATAGATAGACCGAAAAACAGATAGATCGAAAATTGTCAGTTTTTAATGACGTGGCGCCGTCATTCAAGCAGTATCTAACAACCATTTTACTCTCTCCAACTTGTTAAAGGCTTGCAACATCCTTCTCTAATGCCCGGATCTGGTACAAAAGCACTATCCGAGTTTAAGCGTTTCTATCTAAACATGTGAGACAAAATCGTACGATAACATGGGTCACATGACCCGGAAAGCCTGCATCGGTATTGCGACGAAGAGTAGTGTCGTTTTATGAATAAGCTATTGATCCCAGTCATGCACAGCGGTTCTTCGCATGACAGAGCCGGCAATGTGGAATGAGCATAGCAGCATTGTTGACAGTTGATCGATATTAACACAGGAGACCCAACGTGTTGTGTATGATGGACCTGTATTGTCATGCAACTGAAATTACTTGGACAGGTAAGAACTTCTCCTGCTATACGGGAACTCTGAACTAATGCTTAGAAAAGTCACATTTGCGGCTTGTCATTTGTTTCACCGGTACTGTTACGTCCTATTGAGCTCATAAAAGCGTGATTTTGTAGCCCGATATATATGTTGCGGATCGTGCAAGGTATCTAGTCGTATTTTTTTACGACATGTCAAAAGAGATCTTTAATGATGTGTTTACCAAGCATAATCCCATCCCATTGAAACGTTTACTTCTTTCTGTGGCTGCTGTATAATTTCCCAACTTCGTATCAATACTGACTTTTACAGGTGATTAAGCCATTCGAAGTGTAATTTCTCGTAATTGAGGCATGTTGATAGAATGACCCACTACACTGATAGGATCGGTTGCCTCTCGAGTTGCCTTAAGTCTTCCCCACTTAAATTGAAGTTAGATACTGCCATCGATCTTTTCTTCTTGTATTCATTATATTGGAAGTTCCAGTTACCTTGGTTTGCTTTGTTGCTGATGTTAGAGATTCTACTAATAGTTCCTGAGCATATGTATCCTTAACTTAATTTATAGTAATGTTTAATTTTTAAGATATCGAGGCTTACCCTTCGGCTTAAATATTTGAACTTTGAAACTTTCACACTTTTCCACTTTTGGAAGCATGGACTGTTCTCTGTTAGATAATGCTCGTCAACTTTTACGAATGATTGCATTAAAGGATCATATCATTATCATAATTGGTAAGCAAGACACTTGTAAGGTTCTCATGCTGACTTGATGTCATTCGGTAACAGCCACAAAACATTCACCACTTTCCTTCTTTTCCTCAGTTGTTTCTTTGTCAATTCGATAGCACGTCCTTTGTAAGTGTTGCTTGTTATTCTTCAAGCACGGCTTTTGTTACTGTTCGTTGTTTATTCAGAAATGCGTGTTTTCCTGATGCTATTGTTAATTCCGAAATTGGTTCTTTGTTATTGTTACCTGGTAATTTGTAAGCTCGTCTTTCATTAATGTTGCTCTTTGTCAGAAATAAGTTCTTTTTTACTACATGGTAGATGTTTGTCATGTCGTGAGTCGTAGTCATTTTCTGAGCTACGTTTCGAGAGATACTTCTCCCATCTTCAGGCTAATAGACTCTGGAACTTTTCGCTGAATTTTTGTTGTAAGATGGCGGACCTCCCAGGAAGTAGGGATCCAACCTGTCGAAGGTGTGATCTTTTTTCCAACAGTTTCGGCGATCTCGTGGCTCTTTATTGCTCCCTTTTCTACTGCTTCCTTGTCTTCTTTTTGCCTCAGACCTAAAGAACGTTTTGATTTACCAATGTATGTTGCTTGACAGTCCTTGCGTCTTTATTTGTATATTGTCTGTTTCTTCTCAAGAACCCTTTTGCTTTGATGATGTCTTGCGTAATGTGGATGCAGTCGAAATAAAACATCGGAAATTGTTTTTCTGAAGAATTCTTTTGATGGTTTCACTTGTTTCTTTGATGTAAGGAAGATGTATGTTGCTTGGAAGGTTCTGTATCTTGTTCTTGACCTCCTGATTTCTTTCTTCTTAAGGCTGCTTTGATGTCGTTTCGGCTAGATCCTTTAGATTCGAGAACGCCGTTCAGGTGTTGATCTTCTATAAGTAGGTCGGAAGGATCGGTTATGATCTTTCTTGCGCTCCCGAATAGGGTGGTGATGACGCTGTCGCTGGCTGAGGTTGGATGGTGTGATGTGTTGTTGAGGTATTGGCCGGTGTTTTTTAATGCTCTGGTTGATTTATAATCACGTCTTTTGTTGATATTGATTGGTAAATTGTATGCACGTCTTTTGTTGATTTTGATTGGTAAATTGTATGCACGTCTTTTGTTGATGTTGCTTGGTAAATTGTATGCACGTCTTTTGTTGATGTTGCTTGGTAAATTGTATGCAGGTCTTTTGTTAATGTTGCCTGATAAATTGTATGCACGCCTTTTGTTGATGTTGCTTGGTAAATTGTATGCACGTCTATTGTTGATATTGATTGGTAAATAGTATGCACGTCTTTCGTTGATTTTGCTTGTTTATTTAGTATCAAATCTTTTGTTAATATTGCTTGTTAATTTTTAAGTTCGTCTTTGTTGATGTTGCTTTTTGATAGAAAAGCGAGTTATATTTAATGTCGCTTTCAGCTTTTTCGTATTATTTATGAACATTGGCACTAATCATCGTCGTTTTAAGTAAAAGAGGTTCGATTGTGCTACTTTTACCGCCGTAATCATCGGCTAACGCTGTAGAAGTACTTGGAGGCCTTGTACCGTCATAGTTGGAGACGAAAGTAACAAGACCGAAAATGTTGTAGTATGAAATTCCCTTAAAGTTCGAATTCCTGAAAGGTCCTTTTTTTCTATTAACTGTTCCTACCCTTTAAAATGCCTTTACTTTAGGTTCGATCTGTGTTCTTTCGTTTATTCCTTTATTTTTCATTTCATTTTCTTTTACCGTTTTTCCATTTACGTATTTTCTGCTTGTTCTTGTAATTTTTATCAGTTTGTCATCTTCCTGTATATCTTATTTAAGTTCCATTCTTTCTCTTTCGTTCGGAAATTTCTGTATTAGCCTGTTATATTTTGCCTTCTTTCCATGATTTATCAAGCCCCTCTATTTACCCTCTAAAGAAGAGAAAGATAGCTTTGCATTTTGATGAAAGCAAATTAAGCCAATTTTACGCGATGCTTTGAGCTGCTAACAGCTTTGCGAGCGCAGGCACACTTCAAAACTGTTCTTGGCATATAACTTTTAGTTTTGTGCTTAAGTAATTGTTAGCAGAACTTTACCACAATGTACGGAGCTTATGAAGATAAATTGAAAAGATGGAATGAGTAAGGTTATGCAATTTCAACCCAGATGACAAAGAACAGGCAGAAAAGCACCACGTTTGTTCGCTTGGTAGTCTTGCTTGGTAGTGTTGATACTTCAGGGGCTAGTTACGATGGCCGTTGCACTTCACCGTAATGAAAGATTCTCTAGTTTGTGACCATTGTGTCATTCTGCCGATCAAAATCAGTCCCAAATTTGTATTCAGAGCCACGGTATTTGCGCTCATCATGAATCATGTTGAAAACCATAATATACTTTTTTGTAAGCTCTTTAACTTACATTGACATTTTGTATTACTAATTTACGTGTCAGACCCTGCATATAGGGATGTTCATGTGCGGTACAAGTTTAATGTGTCTTCCATCGATTTGACGGGCAAAGTGCTTGTTTTGAAGGCGTTTGAATACGACGTTGTCTATGCTAAACTACCAAAAATGTTACTTGCCACTGTAAAGTTTAAAAAACGTTTTGGATCATTAGGGTCTGTGCTGTCATCACTCGCTCACTCACTAATCCTGGAGCACCGTACGGTGCGTAGAGCCAACTTAAAACACAAGTGCTCGCCAGTGCTGACGATCGGCAGCGAGCTGCTCGGCTTGAGATAGAGGCTCCTCACAGGGTCGCAGATCTTTGGCGACGACATCAAGCCATCAAGTGCAAGGTGCACCTCGTTGGCGTCTCCATCCTGCTGCAGACGGACTAAAATCCAGGACTGCGCGGTTTGGATGACTCGGAGGCCGGCGCAGGACATGTCCATGCCATCGCACTCTTCTTTGAGCGGTTAAAACTGAGACTGGAGGTTGTTGCGTCCGCCCACGTAGCTTGTTATTCGTGACGTACTGCCACCATCGGATTCCTTCAATTCTTCTAAGTGCTTTCATCGGCGTTAGGTTTTGAATTCATGAGATATCAAAGTTTCAAGATTTCTTTCCTTCCTTTGGCCCATTTAAATAAGAGGTAATTCGCCCAGTTTTGCATGCACGAAATCATTGTACGTCAATTAAGCATTGCACTAACACTAGCTCAGTATTTGATCCACATTAGCACCTACTCGACACGGTTTAGGAGAGAAAGTTGCGCTGGTTTGGACATGTTACAAGACGAAGCGGCTTTAGTAAAACCATATTACAGGTCACAATGAGTGGTAAAAGAAGAAGAGGTCGACAGCACAAGACATGGTGCGACAACACTTACGAATGGACAAGACTCACACCAGAACAGGCCCTACGGTCAGCAGAGGACAGAGAGGTGTGGAGAGATGTTATTCGTCAGAGTACCACAGCGCCCCAACGATCTTCAAAATCGGTTACGGGATAGAGCAGAGAAGAGCCCCAATTATCATTACCGTTTTATACTGTTGTCTCCAGTGTCTAATAAAAGCGTTTAAAAATAGCTTTCATTTCTTAAACATGTTCTTGTTTCCGTGTTCAACTTCTCGATTTTGTAGTTGATTGTTGCATTGTTATGCATCAGAAATACAAAGGTGCACAGGCTTTGTGTGTTCTACAATATTCTGTGCTGTGTTCATCAAAATGTGTTGCCTGTTTGGTTGCAGTGTGCTCAATATAAGATTGTAGTATAAGTCCAATACCATAGCTTATATATGAGACGGCATAGTATGGAGATACGAAGCTTTAATAGAATCAGTCGTTAACGAAAAATTATTTATGTGTTTATTTTATTAACTTGCACACAATTTGTCGGCTTTCCTAGTAGCTTAAGTCGCAGTAGAAGAATTGTGGGTATGTCTTTGTGACCAAACCAACGAAGTTCCATTCTCTGTCAATAGTTCAGCCATTTCCCGACAGGTTGAAGCATAATTACAAGCAACCCGCCAATTATTTTCCCAATACCACAAAACAATTTTACATCGTGTACTCAATCGCGATATCTTAATGATTGATATTTAAGCAGAATTTTGGAGCTTGTGTAGCAGGTAGACGCCACAAATTCCTGAAGTTATAATAAAAATAGCTTCAGAAGTTAACATGGAATTCACATTTTCACTGCGGATGATGACTTTGTAATGTGTTACAAATTTGTATAACCTTTACGGAAACTTTGATACTTTTTTTCATTCGTTCAGAGCTAGTTGTGGTGGTTACAGGGATATAGTTGAGCTTCTATTGGAAAACGGAGCTGATGGAAGACAAAATCCCGATAACGGTATCTCGCCCTTGTACGCAGCTGCTTTTTTTGGACATCTGAGGGTAGTTGAAGTGCTCTGCGAACGGATTCCACATCTTCGAACATTAAGAACCACAACTGACTTAACGGAGCCGATTCATGCTGCCTGTTCCCATGGATATGCGAAAGTCGTTCGTTACCTTCTCCAGTTCAGGGGACCGATACCACATGAAGATGCAGATATAGAAGTGCAAAGCGATAGTGAAACAGGTAAATCGTTTTAGTACGCTCGAGGATTCTCCCTGCAGACTTACTAGGTAATTAGCATTAGTTAAACATGTGTTGTTTTTGCAACCAGCTTATGACTAGAATCGAGTTGACTATAACTTAATTATGTGAAGTTCTACAACTTAAGTGTTGATGTTAGAGGCCAAATGAGATCGAAAATGTAACTAATCCTATTTGCTGGACGACGAAATTTAAATTTTATCGAAGGTGTTGCTTTACTTTTAGTGAATATTTTCGTAGTATTTTGAAAAATCGGAAGTGATCCAGAGTTAGATTTTGATCATAAGTCAATGATGCGATAATTGTTCTTGTTGGTATTATTAAAGCTGCTAATGATGATGATGATGATGATGATGATGATGATGATGATGATGATAATAATGATGATGATGTATATGATGATGATGATGACGATGGTGGTGTTGATAATGATGATGATAATGACGACGACGAAGACGATAGTGATGACCATGATGGTGATCATGATATTGATGATGGTAATGACGGCCATGACGACGATGATGATCATTATAATTATGATGATGATGATGACGATAACATGATATGATATCTAAGTTACGTCGGCCTTGCATAAACTTAAATATTTTCAATTTTTACAGATGGCAGAAATAGAAGCACGGAGGTAAGACATCCAGGTACAGCAGGCTGTTATATTAAAGTCAATACAACGAACCATCACGGCTTTACACCACTTCACGTGGCTTGTAAACATGGACACAGGGCGGTCGTAAATGAACTTTTAAAGTGTGGACCGTTAGTAAAAGGGTAAGCTCATTTGCCCATTACTTTACAATGACTACCCTTATTTCTCCGTTCATTATTGTTACACAAGTCGGAACACGCGCAAAAGCATGGGCCAGACACAGGTGTTCCTTTCGTCTATTTTGGGTTGCCTTCTTTCTCCCAACCCCTCCTAATTGTAGTGGTGATTTAAATAGTCAAGGGTGTCTTGTAAAGCAAAAGTTCTGGGTTGACATTGCTAAGTACTGAAAAGGTTGATAATTCGTGTCATACGTGGAGGCTAGGGTTGAAGTCAAAATTGGCATGTGCGCTAGCATTTTTCGCCGTGCAGTTAACAACCTTGAATGGTAGTATCTTATGATAATCAAATTACTATGGAGTGCTAGAAAATTGCGAGTCCCTTTCTGTCAGTGAATTACTTCCAGTGCTGATATGCCAAGCCATTTTCAGTTTAAGAATTACATCTCACGTTTAGGAGTTGTAGAGGTTACTAGTTTTTTGAGTAGTGGGCACTGACGGGGAAATGGTAGGTTTTTGAAGGGAGGACGTATTTGATGGGAGTTACGGAGGGGTTTCCATATCTAAACGGTAGATTTTTGGTAGGATTGAGTAGGGTGGAGTGCGATGTTTTGTGAAAATGAAACAGGGTCCGACGTATTATGAAGGACGACACATTAAGAAGTATCAATAAATAACATGAGTAGGGCACTTCGAAACACTTGATTTGTTGTGCCTACATTGATTGTTATTGTTGACAGTACCTTTGATAACATTCTCCATATCAATCACCTAACCAGACTGTGTTTAAGCCTTATCAGATTCACGACCAAACTTTACCTGGCAGACATGTCAGTCTCATGGTTGTCCGTTCCTTTTTTCGTTCTGCATTGGAACGACTGTATCAAAATTTGCCTGCGCAGTAGTTCAGAGTAAAATAATAGGATTTAGTTTAGTTCATAACGGTGGAATGTTATTTGAAGGTTGGCTTTTGTGTACATAATGTCGAGTAGGAAAGAGACCTAAACGCTAAGTTTTATCAGATGCTTGTTAGGTTAATGCACTCACTGCAGTGACTGTATACTTCGCTAACTGACCTCCAAACCAACCAACTAAGCAACAGATAACCAATTAACCAATCAACAAACCAATCAACTAACTAACCAATCAACCAACCAACCAACCAACCAACCAACCAATTAACCAATCAACAAACCAATCAACTAACTAACCAATCAACCAACCAACCAACCAACCAACCAACCAACCAACCAACCAACCAACCAACCAACCAACCAAGCAAGCAGCCAACCAAGAAACAACCAACAAGCCAACCAACCAACCAACCAAGCAGCCAACCAACCAACCAACCAAGCAGCCAACCAACCAACCAACCAACCAACCAACCAACCAACCAACCAACCAACCAACCAACCAACCAACCAACCAACCAACCAAGCATCCAACCAACCAACCAACCAATCAACAAAAACAATCAAACAAACAAACAATCGGTACCCCACTCAACCAACTTATTACCCGACCAGCGCATGTCCCAACCAACACACTACCCAAATGACACAACACCCAACTAGTAGACTATCCAAAACAAAGCACAACTTAAATAACATACTACCCAACCAGCACACTTCCCAACCGACACCCAATCCCATCCACCTATTTGACATTTATAGGTGTTGCCCACGGGTACCCTTATAGTGAAATTGCAGAAGATAGACTAAAAGACATTGATGATACGCTAGCCTACACCCGTTTTTCTCATTGCCAACATCTGTGGGGACCTAACTGAAGGCCTTCTTCAATTAAAGGATAGCGAAGTAGAGTGTTCGTGATCTTTTAAAGTTATTTATCTCTTAGTTGGATGACAATAACGATGGTGTCAGTGTTGCCCCTGTTAGGCTTGAAACCAAACAGCGTATCCGCGATTATTGCTCCAACTTGAATCAGCTTCTCTGTGATTCTTTCCAGTACTTTCCTACTCCATTACGGGTTTTTCAGATGCTTTAGATTCCCGTGATCTCCCATTTTTAATGTGTCTTCCTGCCCTTTGAAACAGGCATGAACAAAATAACCCAACTTCTAATGCCTTTAGTTCTGATTGCAACACAATCCGGCATTCGCCCACGCCGGGTTCTCAATCAGCATGCAAATCTCAGACTTCATCTGAATTGTAGATTTTCGAAATGAGATGGATAATAATAATAATGATAATGATGATGATAATAATAATAATGATAATGATGATGATAATAATAATAATGATAATGATGATGATAATAATAATAATTATAATAATACGAAAACAAAGATTATATCCACCAAAGGGATCTGTAGAATTGGATCGAAAGGGTGGCAAAATCACCAGAGTGAGAGTTTCAAGACTAAATTATTAGTGTCGCAGTATATCGGTAAAGTGCAAAACCTAAATGGTTCGATAGATCGATTATTGGTACTGTTGAGCAATGAAAATGAGAAGCAGTTTGGGAAGTTGTGTAATAGCGAGAGACAGTCGTTCTACTCCCTCTGTTACGATTCTGCGAATGTTGCATGCGGAAAGCTCCACAAAAACAACTTGGAACCCCAATTCCTTATTACTTCAATAAATACGTTGGATTTGCCCTAGCAGCACGTTCTTTCCCATATTAGGGGAGCTGACCTTAACTAGTACAGTAACGATACAAGATGTGTGCTGGAAATGATAATATAAGCTCAAGGGGTGCAAGGATATAATATAGACAAGAAAAGCTGTCCGATTGGCATTGGCTAGTCACATTTACGACCTAAACATGTCGCCGTCTTTATAAAGGAACACTTCTAGATAGGTTTGCTTGAGTAAGGTATATGACTAGACAACCCTGTGTTTACTTGATCGCACCCTTTCAGTGATCCGGATGTCAGGATTACGTTTGGCGAAGGATTTGTTTTCAGTTTTTACATTTAGAACGTAGTTACTATCACGCTTGATAAAATGCAGTGTAGATTATCAGAAGAGAGGTTAAAAATGGCAGAGAGCTACTGTATAGAAATCATACGGGTATCTGAGGGGTCTTAGTTGCAAATGATTGAGGCTTATTGGATATATGAATGGGTATTAAGAAGGGATTTACAAAGATAAGACGAATAGGGTGACAAAATAGAAATTTTAAATTCAGGAACATAGGCAGAACAAAATCCGTAATGCTACTACTGACAATAGGGTTTAAAGCAGATAAAGGGTGAAGACAAATACCAGCTTATTTGTTAGAGCTTAGGAGAGACGTCTTTGATGTTCAACATAGGGAAGACAATCAGCTCAGCGGCCTATGTTTTGGTTATATTTTTGCGTCCACAAGCTGTTCATCAGGATATCAAGGGCGAATCAGGCGATGGTGTAGATGAGGCGTCACGGAATGGAAACGCGGTATCTGTAACATGGGGACTTTAGGTATGAGTGTTTGGTGTCTACCTTTGTGTGTTTAATATAGAAGTGTTGCCTGGTACGAATTCAGACTAAAGAATAGTACTAGCATGATGTGTTATTCGAGAGTAGTGGGATGTGACCGAAGAAGACGACAACACTATGCAATGGGTCTTTGGAAGCATATATAGTAACTTGTATCTCCATCGTGTTATAGAATCATATCCATGTGCCAGTGGAAGACCTTTATTTAATTATAGGTTCTTTTAACGATTCTGTGTAAATACTTCGCCATATCTATATCTTAACTGCCTTCATGCTGGACTGCTACATTTTACAGGCTTCCTTTCTTTTATAGGGTTTTAAGGGGTTTAGTTTGGGAGACACCTGCAAGTCATGTAAATATCATGGTAGCAAGGAAACATGTAGTATTGCTAAGTGGTGCACGCACTTCCATGTGGATTCTGGGTGGGTGACTCGGTGGGGGAATCATCGTTGCTCACGATCAATTTTTGTCCTCAATTCACAGACTGTCTATCACCATGTGTGGATGTTTTAATATGTTTCGTAATCGTCCCTGAGCAAACAAACATGCAGTAACAATAGTTCCTTGCACCTGATCTTTAGTTATGGTAGCAGATACCTACTTTAATTTGAGCATCATTTACATAAACTGCAATCTTAACCTCCTTTGCAAGCGTTAGACATCATTTATGAGTATTTCCCGACATGGTCGTGCTGGAACAACATTAACGTGACTTCAGACTCAAGGGTATTTTACCATGCCACAATCCGATATGGATTGGATCCGGTGGATAAGCTTATGCAATGGAATATGTATTGTCTAACAAATCATGCAAAAATAGAGTTTATCCATCTTGATGTCAACAACATGTTATGCGATTGTGAGAAGTGATCTATTTACTTTTTCAAGTGTATTATATTAGTTATATATAGGTGTATAAATGTCAACTTTACCTTACTGAGCTGAGCGTGGACAGAGAAAGCACGCTTGTAATACGCGACTCCACTTTCTATTGTGGTGTTACGTTTCTTTAGCAGTGTTATGGGCCTTTACAGTCTCGAATGTGTTTGATAATTTTCTTCTTTCCACCATACCCTCTAAATTTTTTAGGGGACCATTATGGAAATATGGCTAATGAAACCTTTCAATAATATCCCCGCCATTTTAAATGTGGAATGTTTTTTATTAGAAGTAGATTTTATCTTTTGACATATTATTGTAGCTGTTAGGTTCTTCAATGTTATTTTAATTGACATTCTTTAATTGTTTTTTATTTGAATGGGAAGTAAATACATACATACATACATACATACATACATACATACAAACATACATACATACGTATGTACGTACGATGTATGACAGGACAAGGCGTTAATGATAGAATACAGACATCCGTAATTTTACAACATATAAAAGTTACTGAATTTTTCTATGATTGAACGTAAGTTTCTCAATAGGAAACCTACATCAACATCAATATCACGATCTCCCCAGTACCGACAGTGCTGTCATAGCCTATATGTAGCAGGAAGTAAGGGCACTGTTGAAACTGAACCGTTTTGTAGTAGGATCTTATGAGTATGAATAGCTTTCATTATGTAGATTATGAGGTTCTCGTAAAGATAAGCAATGACAGTGGCGTAGGGTATCATTTTGGACCCGTCTTGCTACAAAAATAGTTTTGCTACAATTCCCCTATCATGCCAGGTACATCTATAAAGTACTATTTTGTCTTGGAAAGGCAATCTCCACTGCAAATTTGCTCTTCTATCTTTTTCTGTAACTTAGAAATAAAATCATCATAATAGGATGCCTCACCTTTAAGCAATGGACCCCCCACCCCCCCTGACTCGAGTCATTCGATTTCTGCTCTCAGCCAATGCGTGCTCCTTTTCGATGCGACCCTTTTTGACTACAGATATCTGTACCAAAGTCGCACTGCCTCCCTATGATTCTATTGTTTTCAATGACGTTGAGGGTCGTAGCACGCCTTGCCTCAACAGAAGCTATTCAGAGACTTTAGCAACGAAGAGCAAACTGGCGTGTTAATACTATAGAGGCATGTGACAGAACGGTGACATGGGGATATTGAGTGGATTTTAGGTTTGTAAAGAATTTACCAAATTTACCAAATGAGGAGAAAAGCAACTTGATTAACATATTACTACACTTAGATTTGATGTCATGAAGAGACTAGCAAATAATCAAAGAACGTACAAATATTTTTGGTTCTATATTTATGAGCGTGCGGCGCTCACCTAGCACAGCTGGAGAATACGTCTCTGGTATTATGGGAATGGATACTCGTATGAAACATGAAAAAGTGGTTATAATATTTCACATAAAACATGGTTTTCATGGTCCATTCCAGGTTTTCATGGATCGAGATAAAATATATTTAAGAAAGTGGCCTTAAATGTTGACAGTTGTGTTTACTCTGGTCTGTTCACAGCATTGTCTTTTACAATCCTTAATGCAAATCCTTTTGTGGTTTTCAGGGAAGCTACTACAACGCTGCCACCCCACCGGGTTGCCATTGACCCCAGGAACGACGGAGGGCAAACACCTTTGCATTGTGCGGTCTTTGGAAGATTTTACAAAATAGCAGACGTTTTACTCAAGAATGGTGCTGACGTTAATGCCGCTATGACCAATGATAACTGCACAGCTTTGCAAATTGCATGCCGTCTAAACGATGAGGCACTTGTGCAGCTTCTTCTGGATTTTGGTGCCCGTGATACTGATGAAATGGCCAGAATTGAAAGTGTGAAGAAAGGAAAGGATAAGTTAACACAAATTCTACTCAGTAATGGTGAGTTGAATACGTTGTGATTCAGTTTTCACTAATTAACTGTGTCACTTCAAGATATCAGCTAATGGAGAATGATTCATCCCTAGTTCTGATGGTGGTATTGGCCAGATTGATGATTTGATGATGTTACGGAGTCGCCGCAAGGGGTAAAACGTCTAGTGGCGGAAAGCGGACAAAACAGTAGCGAGACAAATAGAATAATTGTTCTTAACATAAATTAATAGATTCCCACTACGTACAATAATCAGTTATTTACTTACAATAGTTTTCTGTAGACTGTTCATTGATGACGGCTTTAAGGTTCAATAGCAGTCGGTAAGAAGATTTCTTTCGAGACTTGATTCGATCCTCGGTGTAAGGGAGTAACGGTTTCCTAAAAGGCGAAGTGAGTGTTTGCTTCAGGAGGTAGATCCGACAACTTTATTCATAGGTACCTTCGGGCCTCTCCACAAACAACTGATGGGAAAGGCAAGACCAACTGTGTTTATAAAGCTTTGCTTCTAGTCTTGTAGCCTCTAGTCCTTTGAATGGGACTCCGTTTTCTTCTCATACGCAAAATGACGTGAGTGACAGACACACCCAGAGCTGCACCTTAGTTGTTGGCGTATGTCCACAGGAACAAATGCTGTCATAGCCTTTTGCCGTCGTATTTAATTTTAGTTTTTTACGATAAAGGAGCCGTCATAGTTTAATTTTACAAACACTACCCTATGACAATAAAATAATCATTTCTGTAAACATCGGATTTCAACAAAGATGCATCAAGTTTCCGTTGAAATTTGCCTGTTTCTGTTAATCCTCTCCCTGCCCTACCTTACATTTTCCGCGTTTTTGGTATATTCCTCGACGGTTCACTTCCTCGGCTTTGCTCATTTCCTCGTTATCTATTTTTTGTTGTCGGGATTAGTTTGTGGATAGCCTTTTCGTTTGTTTACATGCCTAGAGCAATAATTCCCAACCGATTCAGTGAAAAAACATTGAACCTCCTAGTCTATATTTTAAATTCCATCATAAATCGACTAATGAAGAAATTCATTCTCAAAGTACCGCAACCGTTGCGGCCACCCCCTCCTTACTAGATTGATTTGCATGCCTTTCCGTCGGAGAAAATTTGCCACAGTTTGGGTACCACTGAGTCTCAGGGTGTCTCTTATGCTCTTTTGCAAATTAATGTAAAGAGATTACTTGACTTACCAGGCTTCCACATTGTGGCTGCAGTAAGCACAGGGGTTTTTTTCGGGTTTCTTGCTCATGGAAATTGATATGCGACTCCATAGCAGTTTATGTGAAATTCCTAAGCTTTTTTATGGCTTTGCCTTGTACTGTTGATCAAATTAAATTTAACATGTTGCTATAATTCAAGATACTATGCTGGCAAGTACTGTTACAGATTCTCGTGTAGGTACACGGTTTAGTTGTGTAGCAGTTTAGGGAGCGCAGACAATGAGATCTGATAACTATCTTGTTTTTGAAAATCGAGAGATTGGGATGCTGTGGGTTGTAGTAAATTTCCGTTACTAGTCGACAGTGATTATTTGCAAGGTAAATGCTCCTGTGATGTGTAAGTGATACGAATAGAACTAGGATGCAATTCTTCTCGCCGGAGTTGTGGAAAATGTATGAGCTCTTCCTGGCGTGAAAGTTTTCTTGCGTACAAGTCTGGAACTTAATTTTATTTAGGAATGAAACTTAAGTATATTTAAGTTCCAGATTTGTCTGCTCGAAAACTTTAAGCCATTAAGAAAAATTGTTTTTTAATTGCAATTTAAAGTTGTTGTTGTTGTTGTTGTGAAGTTGAAGATTTGTACGCTCGAAAGTTTTTAAGCCACTAAGAAATCCTAAATGGCAGATTAAAGTTGTTTTACTTGACGTTCCAGGTTTGTACGCTCAGAATGTTCCAAATTTACATCTTAACTGAAGTATTTATCTTCCGTCGCTTCGCTCGCTCGGACAATCATTTCCGTGTTCATAGTGACAATAAAAGTATCAATGACTAGGATGATATCGCTGACCATGACAGTGAAAGCGATGATTCTTGCAGCGTTATATTGGGAATGGCAGCAATGTTAGTCTTGCTTAGGATCGAGGACGAAATCGTTGATGAAGATGAGGATTGTGATGATGATGATAATTTTGATAATTATGGTAATGATAACGATTATGGTGGTGGTGATGATGATGATGATAATGATGATGATGATGATGATGATGGTGATGATGATGATTATGATAATGATGATGATAATAATGGTGATGATGATAATGACGATGATTGTGATGATGGTGATGATGATGATGATGATGGTGATGATAACATAATGTTGACAATGATATGCCGAGGTGCACGTAAGAACGATGCCAACTAAGAATGGTTTAAGGTGTAATGCATTTTAATTTACCCACGTCAAGATTCCTTAACAAATTTAATAACTCTTTCACTTGTTTTCAGGTGTGTACAATGACACGTCGTACAGGGCACAGCTCACTGCGGAAGAGCGGGCACTTGACCTTTGCCCGGTACTGGTAGCATGGCACAATCGGAAACTCGACGTGTTGAAAGAGAGATGGATCATTGACAGTGTTCTTGCACCTAACCGTCATGTCCACAACCAACTTGTGAATGATACTCACCTTAAGATGAAGCTGATCACAAGAATTAATTTGTCCAATAATGCACTTACAGATGTCCCTATTATTGTGTTTCAACTCCCCTCGTTACAGACTTTAGATTTATCTTGCAACAATATTAGTCGCCTCCCAGAACCGCAGAATATTCCTTCAGAGGGATACAGTGAAGATGGTGTGGCGGAAACAGCTTCAGTATCGTCCTCAGGCGCATCTTCATCTACCGACTCATGTGATGGGTCAAGAATGGAGAATAACTGGAATTGTCATCTACTAGAAGTTTTGGAATTGCAAAAGAATAAGTTGAGCTCTATTCCTGATTGCGTTTTTCACTTGGAATCTCTTATCCAGTTGGATGTTTCCAATAATCAAATTATGACTCTTCCCTATGACATGTGGCTTTCGCCAGCTCTTAAGAGCCTTCTGATAACAGGCAACAAACTAAGATGTTTGCCAAGTTTTCCTGAGGATTTTGATAGTGGGTTCCTTAGTAGCAAAGCGTTTACAAGGTATGTTTCATGTTTCTACTCATTAACAAAACCCGTTGTGCTGTATTTTCTTATATTTCCGATCTTATTCTCGTTTGGTGCAACAAGGATCCTACCTACCTACCAGTCTCCGTGGAGTTTCCGCACGAACCACTTCTGAAAGTTTCCTACACGACTTGCCATCTTCCACTACCAATTTGATTTCAACCACCTCAGATAGGTTTATGTCCCCTTCAGATTGTCAATGTAGCTGACAGCAGGGCTGCCTCTGTTTGGTTTGTCCCTTTGTTGGTTGCCAGAATACAAGGCGTGATGTTATTTCCTTTATATGCCTGTGGCAGTGCCCTGCAAGGCTATTCTTTCTCATTTTGTTGGACAATGAGGGTAAATCTTGATATAGTTGCTCGTCTGTTATTTGCCAGAAACAGATAAATACCCGTGATTTCTCCGCTCGCTGGGCTTCTTTAGTGAATTGGTAGAGTAGTCGAAGACGTTTAGCAGTAAATAGCACTTTCTTGATTTCTGATCCTTGTATTTATTCCGTCTATTATAAAAACTCCAATTCATACATGCTATGTTACCTTATCTCTCTCTTTCGCTCACTTCTCTCGTTTCGAACGTCGCTCCACAACACTGATTTATTAGTAAGCTGTATCCACATTTATACAAGTGCATCTATCGTGGATTTCTTTGTTTACATCATTACAAAGTTTCTATTGTGGGGTCGTACGCCATGTCTAAAATTGACGTCTTACATTGTGGCTATGTATAAGATCATGCGAACCATGAATCAGCATTATTCAATGGTATTCTTAGAATCTTACAATAGGAGGCTATAGATAAATTTTAATCAAAACAACTGTAATTTTTTTCCCAGGAAACATTCAGAAACGATGATGATGGGCGACAATTTGTCGTAGTAACCAAAGGAACGATATAAGTTAGTGATTTGTTCCGAAAACTCGAGAAAATTCAGGGGACAAGTAGGAAATTTTCGCGGAATGTCTGGATAGCTCTTTGTGTTCTTATTTACTTTAGCCCAACTTTTTCCTTCTTTCCGGGGATTTGTAAAACGATGTATTTTTTTCGTTTATAACTCTTTATTATAGTAATGAGACAAGTGAAGGAGAGGGCCAATCATTCCTTGTTAAGTTTAATGAGAGTTTAAGCCAGATGTATCAACGATTAGTCGCAGTCACAAGTTGTTACCCAGACCACCTTGAGCAAAAGGGCAAGAGAAGGAAACCATCAGCTCCTTAGCGGAAGTGTACGACTGTTGCAGAAATACAAGTAGTAAATTTGTTTGCCAAGGCCCACTCTGCATCTTTTGTTTCTTTTTTATGTGACCTGTTATCATTAGTAATCGCACTTATCTTTGTTTCTCTTTTCCTTGGACTCTTCCTCTTTCAGATCCTCTAGTAGCCCTGTTTCAACAGTAGATGGAACTGACAGCCTTTTCTCGGTAGACTCTGGTCCGTTGTCACCTGGACAAGTATCTACACGCATTAGTAATCGAAGACCAACCTGGGAAGAAAGTGAAGACAGTTCAGAACCTGAAGATATCAATGATCATTCGGAGGACAAAACTGGGTTAGATAGGCTTGACGTATCAGATAACCAAATCTATGCCCTACCGCCAGGATTGGCATGTCTTGCCCCACATTTAACTCGACTCAATGTCAGTGGAAACAAGATTTCGGAAATAAGTGGAGCATGGGCTCTTCCTGCCTTCCTGTCCCTGTTGGATTTAAGTAATAATGCTCTGACAAGGTTTGATTTATCGAATAGACAGTTGGGAATCGATAAAACATGTTACAGTGCACACCAACAATCGCACCAATCGTTGTCGAAAACTGCCTCGTTTCCACAAGGACTAACTCAGTTAGGCAATGCCAAAGCGAAGCTCTGTAGACATCGTAGTCACCGATCACTACTTCATTTAAGACAACTGAATATATGTGGCAATAAACTAGAACAACTGGCGTTGGTTATGGGACTAAAGGCGAGACAGCCTGGCGTTACCGAAATTCTTTTCCCAGCTTTACAGAGCTTGGGGCTGGCTAACAACAGACTACGGGAAGTTCCTCTTCACATAGGAAAATTGGAGAAGCTTGGTTCGCTTCTTCTTAGCGGTAATAGAATTGAATGTCTTCCGCCAGAACTGGGTCTCTGCTCGGGCTTGTACGAACTAAAACTCCATGAGTTGCCTCTTCGGTATCCACCGCGCCATGTCCTAGAAAGAAAATTGGTGAGTGGCCAAATGGATGTGACGTACATCATAGGATTTCTTAAGTCAGTGTATGAACGGTGAGTGTTATTGAATCTTGTTAGTATTGTGTATTATAGTATTGAGATTCTCTTACTAAAGCCCCATATACACGGTGCAACATGTTGTATCAACATGCTGAACACAACTCGTTCTGAGGACCCTGTCTTGTTTTACAACCGAGATTCACAACTGCCATTTTATTTGTAACAACAAAAAAGTTTTATATATGTTAAAGAGGGACAACTGAAACTCAGGTAATTCGCCCATTCTCAACTTAAAATGTCTATAAAATATATTAAATTCTTTCTCAGCTTCCCTTTCTCCCTTTCGTATGACCCTCATAAATGCATCGTCCCTTGGCCGATTTGCCACAGCATGTTGTGAGAAATAGAATCTGTTCTATTCTAAATCCAGTTGTATCAACATGTTGTCTGCAACAAAAGTTGTACAAGTTGGTTCAATTGCGCGATGCAACATGTTGAACGCAACGGAAGGAATAAAAAGTGCTAACCAGCATCTGAGGGTGGAATACACTTGCAAATTTCATGAGACAATACGTTATTATGGTATCAACTTTTGCTCTCCCTTTTATCTGTAGCTGTTACCCACATTTACTCTTGGAATGGTTTTTTATCTGGATGTTTCAGGGTGGGATAATAATGGCAACTCAGTCTGTCAATGATATTCCTTGCTTGACGTTCAGTTATGTGGACCGTTATCATGTATCTTTTTGACCATAGACGGTTGTGGACATTTTACATTTAGTGAAAACACTTACCCGGTTCTTGAGCCGTTGTAAACAGGATGGGCCATCATAGCACCATTCCTTCCCTACACAACCACAACCATATCAACAACGTATCTCACTATCTCCCATACGTATGATTCCCACCAATATCGAAGAAAACTCAACAGACACAAAATATATAATGACGCCATTTCTACAATAGGTGCGATCCCAACTTCCTCGGAGGTCCGCAATCTTCCAACATATATTCAGCGAAAAGTTCTAGAGTCGACAACTGTTGGTATATTTGAAGGCTGTGTAATGCTTCCAAGTAGCTTCATTGTGATGACAGCTGCCTCTCCCCCATCTCCCAAACAATGTGAAGAAATATGATTAATTAACCTCGTTTTTGTGTGCGTATATAAAGTCATCGTTCCAATTTATAATGTTTTAATGTGTGTGATAATTCATATTAATCTGTAACTTTTATTTAGTTCCAAGCCGTATCCTCACATTAAACTGATGCTTGTCGGCCTCGGTAACATTGGAAAAACGAGTTTGTTAGAACTGTTAAGAAAGGAAGGGTCTGGATCCTACCAGTACCCAGGGTATCAACCAGGGTTTCACAAGCGAAGGCAAACTGCTACCGAGAAAGGTAAGTTCTATTCATATCTTGCGCCCAGGTAAGGCTTTGATGCCAACGTTCTGTGCATGTTTTGTAGCACTTTTCAGTATCGGTAAACGCTACTACCCATTCCCGTCTAACGCGTTTTATGTAACGAAATCTATAAGAACAAAGGAATGATGATATGAAATGATATTATCGTCTAAAGTAAAATTAAGTTGGTTGGCAAAGATGCTGACTTTTTGACAGTACAAGTTGGTGTTCATGGCAATTGATATTAATTTGATCTTGTATTTTTAGTGTATGGGAAATAAAGTTGTGTTCCCCCTACAGATCGATTGAGAGCAGAAACCACGTGTTGATGGTGGTCTTTTATGACTATTGACAAAAAGTCGATTTAAGTAGTCTAGAAAAGAAGTAAAACAATATAACATATATATTTGTACAACAGATCAGGTCAGCATATGCTGCTATTTGTAACATGTATTCAGTACTGCCTATTCATGGTCGAGTGGCGGGCTACTAAACTGGCTTCCTCTGGTGGTTTTGGCGGCGGCCTCGTGAGGAAGGTGGAAACCCTGCAGGACTGAGAACAAAACCTATCAAAGGGCAGATGAACTCGCTAGATCGAGGCAATGGCCTTCCATATTCGGATATCCTGAGAGCCAGCTATGGGTTGAATATCCGCAGTGTTATTGGAGTAAATCAGAATTTGGAGCCCCATAGGCGGTTAGAAGCAAGGAGACAATCTTCTGTCTGGCAGTTCCTGCATCCAGCATCATCGCTGACCTTGACTATGTCCAGTCACTGGACCCAGATGTTGCTGGACGAGAGACCGAGACTAGTGTTTGCGCAGCCCTTTGTCACTACAATCCAAGTAGCAAGCAAGTCATGACATCACCAAAAGTCCTTTGGAAATGAAGGAGTGATGAAGCAACAAGTGTGATATCACTGGAAGCCGTAGTTGTGAACCTGCAAGCAGGCGGCTCAGGTTATAGGGTCGCTTTTCATTGGAACAAAATGGTTGTGAAACTTGGCAGCCACAGGACTGAGCAGCCCACTTTATGATCGCACTGCTCACCTTCCTGGAGTGAGGAAGGGGTTTGAAAAGATGATCTCAACATTGTCTTCTTTATTCAAACCCAGCCCAGCTTACAGCAGCTGGAGGGGATCCCTTCTTAGCAGTAGAACTAGAAGAAAGCTTATCACGAAATCACCACTGGTTTTAGGGGCTTAGACTATACGAACTATAATGGACAAGGCCAGACTTAACAGATCAGAAAGAAGAACAGATATAGCTCGGAGAGAGCTAGCAAGGTGTAACATAGATATTGCAGCACTGAGCAAAACTGGTTTTCTAGATCAAGGTCAGGTTACAGAGAGCCTAGTTGCGGGTACCCGTTCGTCTGGAGTAGGGAGAGTGCAAATGTGCAAATGAACTTTTTTCATTCATCGAGGAACATTAAAGTTGACATTATGTGACCCAAAAGAATCAAGAGAAATATGAATTCATGGCCATTGATTAAGGGTTGTGGAATTGCTGCTAATGTAAGAGACCTGGCTTATGGTACTCAATATCGAAAATTGCATATTTTTTTTAGCATTTTAAAGATATTTGCAAGTATACGTATTTGTCTTGTCCACTCTCTACAGCGGCAGTATCCCACAATGTTGCAGACCCTAATGTCTCCACTGTTGGTGTGGAGGTATGCGACTGGACATACTCAAAGAAGCACTTGTTGGGCACAGTCGCAGGACCAGAAGTGAAATTTAGCACATGGGATTTTGGCGGACAGGTACTACAACATTAAGACAACACTTGACTTCTTCTCATGTTTTATCCGTCTAGTTTGGTAAAAGTGTCTGTATTTCAGGAATTATGCTCTCGTAAGCATCGGTTTTTACGTTACTTCGTGTGGATAACGCGTGCCATTGTAGTCCTCTTGAAGGACGTAGCCAGGTAATTGGGGAGGGGGCCCTTGTTCTTTTGGCGAAGTCAACTAAATTTTTTCGCAGTTCTTTTCTATTGCAGTTAAGTCATTCACAGGCAATGACATTATGCGTTCCTTTTGCTTCGTCTTTCTTGAGATAACTAATATTGATATAAACACTCGTGGCTCCCTCTGAAAATCAATATTACATAGACAAAAACAGATTTTAATTAGGACGTTTATAATAGGACTAGATGCAATTGTGGATATCGAATCGAATCGATACTAGACACCCTAATGTTTTCCTGGCATTTTTTAAGGAGGTAGTTTTTTAAATGCGCCTTGGACTGGTAGGACTTCAAGAGCATGAGATGAGGATACAGACATGTACTGAAACATATAATCAAAGATTATTTTAGGTGCTTGTAGAGACCTCCGTTGGCATGTAGAGACCTCCGTTGGCAGGTACAGTAAAACCGTTTTATGCGGTAGTAACTAAAGAAGCAGGAGGAATAGAAAAAAAATTGTTATTTTGGTTCGTTCCTCCCCTTCTCCAAGTTTGGAACCCATGTAAACGACTCATGTTATTTCTTCCTTGAACCCTACTAATGCAATAAAAGTGCCATTATAGACCACAATTTTCCCACAGGCAAATACGAAAATCAACATAACCGAACCATCCCTTTGGATCGCTTTCTCCCTATTTAACAATTTACCATTAGGCCGCGTGTTGCCAGCAATGAAAAACCTCACTGGGGTGTTTGGCAAACATTTTGCATTGAAGGCCACGTGTTGCCAGCAATGAAAAATCTCACGGGGGTGTTTGGCAAACATTTTGCACTGGAGTGTATCAACAAGCAAGGATACATTGTGTTAAGACTATTATCCCGAGCATCATCTAGTAAATCGTTTTCAATTTCTGTTCGTAGAACACTCAATGTTCTGTGAAAGAGTCACTCTATTATTGATAACTATTAAGGAGGTAAATTAGCTGACCTGGTTCTTTTTCTCTTGATTAACAACAGCTAAATAATTAACAATTATGTAGCTTTGATACCGGACTTTTGCTTGTATAAGTCTGTAAAAGTCAAAAGTGTCAATGAGCACGAGGAATTGCCCCTTTTATCTGATAAACCTTTCCAGTCTCGCTCTAAGTCCTCATTTTGCTTTGCTACTGTTACTACGTCTGTCGAGGTTTTTTCTACTGTGACTCAAGAGGCTTATGGCGACATAGCTTGGCAATGAGAATACGTGAAGATACACCGGGTACTTATGTTGATGAAGCCTACAAGATTTCACAGAGTGCGAAGGAAAATGGCTTAAATACTTTCGGCCAGTTTATATTCATGACAAAGCCACGCTGGAAGACCAAGGCACTGTTTACGTTAAGGCAAGGTGCTGCCAGTCTATGCGGAAAAGTAAGCCATCACATCGCAAGTATCTATGACAGACTTTAGTTTCCCACTCTTGCAAAGCAGAGTAAGTTTGTTGCTGCTCTTTACCTCAAAAACTCGTTACTATTTGTTACTTTATTATCCCGTGCGATTATATGGCAGAAGTAGAGGTGGAAATTGAATCTGCGATGCGCGTCAAGAAAAGCAACAGTACACGTATTTGTTTATGTAGTAGCCTAGATGGGCACAAAGCCAGGAGACACTGGGTCAATGATCCCCGTGCTCATAAATACCTCCATTCAAACGTTTGTAACAAAGTACACTATTCACTACAAATAGCTCAAAAAGTACGTGGATATCGCGTATGTAAAAGTAGAGTTGTATAGTGAATGGAAAGCAGTTTTCGTAGAAAGTTTTAAATATCTCTGAAGGGATAGTAAACACTTAAATATATTTCATTTTGATGCTAGAAACCAGACAAGAAAGCTCCTCCAGCTTTGTCATGATAGTGGCCATCTGACCCACAAGTAGTCATTCGACCATTTTATGTAAGAGTCATATTCGTTACAAGGTCAAGGCCTTCCATGTTTGCATCAAAACCTGATTTGTTTGTCAGAACTGCGAGACTCGTATTTCGCGCGTTTTTTCACTAGCAAGATATCGCATTCTGATTGGGCAAGAGGCTATTCTCTCATAGTCTCTGTGGAAAGGTTAATATCTCAGGTAGAAAAGAGGTGAGAGCAATGAAATTAATAAGCACTAGAACAATGACTTGCCTCTTTCTGACTTACGAAGTTTGGAAGCCTCTGTTAACAAATAGCTCAAAAACCATGCAGATGTTATACCAAATCAGTGTCAATAATTCTTAGTTTGTAAAGAACCAGCATATAATTTTAACAAAAGAATAGACACAGAAAATAGTGAATTGTAATGAAGATTTGAATGATACCCAATAAGACCATATGCAAGAATTACTATAGTGATGGTGCTTGATAAGAATGGGAATATATAATTCAGAGGAAGAACTCGTTGGTTTTAGAGTGGCTAATAGCTATCTACTAGCACAATTGATCTATTTTCATGAATCAGAGGACTGTATAAAGGACTCAATGAAGTACAGGAAGTAATAACATGAAAACGAAGTAAAGCGGACAAATTACATGAAAAGGAGGTTACAAATGCTAATTACTAATTCCATCAGTGCTCAAGAAAGTTACAAGGCCAGATTTTGTTACAGCCGTTTGAAGTGGGCATAAATTAATTTTGATTTCGGTTGTATTTCGCGTGAGTGTGCTATTATTGTTGGAAAGGGAAGCGCGAAGCCTTGAAAGAGCAAAAATTAGACATCAGGGAGTAAGTATGTAAATATAGATATGTATCTGCATATCTATGTCAGATCTTTCACTTTCGTTATTAACGATATTTTCAACATTTACTGTTACTTTCGTATTTGATAAACGCTTCACTTTATTGTTAATATTGATTAAACGGGGAATTTACTGTTTATTTTCTAATCCAATAAACATCCTGTGTGCTGGATATTTAATTTCTAACGTTTTTTGCGCGGCGTTAATTTCAGAGCGGATGAAGGCCGAACATTAAGAATATTCCCAGGATATCTGGAACATGGTTTCCTTTCTCCAATGTTATCTAAACCATCTTTTAATATGCTTTGTCCTTCATTCCTCTCTATGATAAAATTAGCATCCTTTCTTGTATAGTAGCAATTTAAATGAGTAGTACAGAGTCACGAGGTAAATATGCCTTATGCACATATTGCGTGTAAGAGGTAAGATATACCTCAAGACCACGTGCCTGCCCAGTCGGTATGATCGACACTAATAATCTATTCTACCGAGTACGTTTAGTATGCAGATTTGCCATAAGTACGAGAGAAGCCTGTGGTGCTCAAAATATAAGTTTAATTGCCACGAATAGATATCTGATTCGCTAAAACACAAGTGCCAATAGGCACCTTATAGTTACTGTAAACGATGATTGCGATTCTAGATTGTATAACAATATGTGTAAATAGTTGAATCTGCGTTCAGAGACTGGTGGAAATGCAATTGACTCGTAATAAATATGTTTTCACTATATTTTGAGCTTTTTTTCTTTTGTTTTCATTTTAGCATGAATACTATGCCACACATTCATGTTTCCTGTCCCGACGAGCACTGTACTTACTTCTTTGGAAAATAACAGAGGGTGAAAAAGGAATAGAGCAGTTAGAGCCGTGGTTACTTAATATTCAGGTATTTACAGTGTGAGCCGTTATGATGACTTTAAAGTAAAGCATATTATGTGTTACACATGAATAAACAGTCTCCATTTAGCACCTTCATGTACTTTTTAATGATATTTGGTAACAATGTGTGTGTAGAGAATGGTGGCAATGTTTGTGTAGCGCATGACTGCAAATGGCAATTGGGGGCGTATGTTATCAGAATGGGTCACCTACCCTATCCAAATTTCGTGGTTGTTTTCTTAACCCTTGCCACTTGAGTTATGTTGCTTTGTGATTGCTCTGACTTCTTCTCACATAAAATTTTTGACGATCGAAGGAATTAGACATTCGAGTGGCCCTTTATGCTTGTATGAGCCTACAGTAGTTGCCATGTGAAGGCGTTCGAGCCATTTTCTTACATACACATCTGTTCTATAATTGCAACCCTTGATCTCCTTAAATATAAAGACAGGGGTAACTGATTTTCTGAAAATATTGCAAATTGCAAATACCTGCTTAGTACTTTCCTTGAAGCAACGTAATATCAGTCTTTTTGAGACGTTGCTTCGTCAAATCTTCGATTTCGATAACTTAATAGCTGTTGTTAAGAGTTCCTGCACGAAGTCTTCGAAGGGAGTTTGGCGTTTGCCGAGAGAATGTGAAAATGATTTTCTTGCCCATTTCATCAACATGATCAAGTCTTATTATACCCGCAGCCTCATATCTGTGTTAAAATATTGAGAATATAAACCTAGTTATGCCACCCACCAATTTACGTTCAAAAGTAATGATGATGCCCATAAATAGCGCAACATGAAGGACGTAAATACAAATAATGCCCCATTAGGCAAACTCGTCTGAACCGTACTTTTGACTTGTATATCGAGAAATAACACAAATGATTCCCTTTTTATTTTGAGCAAGTGATTGAGTGATATAGGGACTGCTGATTCATTCATTATAGTATAGATTTCCAATGTCCTTTTACCAGCGTTTGATCTTATCAATGACCTCCTCCCCTGTTCCATTCATATTCCTTTGTTATTTCCATGTGATCATTTATGGAACCTCATCCCCACTTATTTTAAACTAGCCGGATCTGCCTCCATTGGTAGCTCACTTCGCATTACAAACCATGATTTATTGATTTCCACGGGAGAAATACACCTGCAAAGACGATGACAATTCCTCTATAGGTTCAATACGAACACGATCTAGACAGACTTTTGCAGAGAAGACGGCAATTTCTCTGTAGGTTCGATACGAAGACGATGTAGACAGACAATTGCAAAAAAGATGGCCATTTCCTCTGTAGGTTCAATACGAAGACGATGTAGACAGACACTTGCAGAGATGATGGCAATTGCTCTGTAGGTTCAATACGAAGACGATGTAGACAGAAACTTGCAAGAAGATGGCCATTTCCTCTGTAGGTTCAATACGAAGACGATGTAGACAGACACTTGCAGAGATGATGGCAATTGCTCT
>JAAAKL020000959.1:0-34442 GCA_010016065.2 Carybdea cf. marsupialis auct. non (Linnaeus, 1758) | reverse complement strand
TAACTCTATATATACATTATAAATGAGTTTTGCTCTCAGTTAGCTATCAGAACTTAGGTTCCTTCTTAAGATCCCAAGGCTTGCTGAGAAGGAACATAAGTTCTGAAAGCTCACTGAGAGCAAAAGTCATTGTTAATGTAGATATATGTATGTATGTATGTATGTATGTATGTATATATATATATATGAGTTATTATAAAAACAAATAACTACTTTAGCCTTTAAAGTGTTTTGTGATGCTACTTCCTTTTACCTGTGATATTGAAACTTAACTGATAAGGTGATCATGGGATGCTAAGTTAAGTGCTACTACTTCACCTGCTTTCAAAAATATTCAAAGAATGGCATAAAATGGAATCCAGTTACTGAAAGATAAAGTTGTTTTTCCCACGCTAGCTTCTATCCTTTTAAAAGTTTAACCATTTTAAAAAAGTGAGTTCTACAAGACTGACCCAATATCAATGCAATGCCAAAACATTTCTTTCAGAGACACACAGTTTTAGAAAATAAGACAGTTGGCCAAATATCTCAAATTTTGACATATGCAGGTCTGCATGGACATTATTTCCTTGAAACAAGTAGTCACTGGGATAAGGGAATTTTATAATGAAAATGTATACCTTTATTGTACAGACCAGGTGGGTCATGGACCATGCTGCCCAGGGAAAAGAAGATTATAATGAATAAGGCGAAAGATACAAATTCATGTGTTAGCAGTGATGTTAATACGGCTCTCATGCTTATCAATTTGCCATTTACCCATGGCTTGCATGATCATTATATTTAACTGACATGAGGCAAGTATTTAAGTTCTGTTTAGTCCCTGTTATGTGTATTAAAGACAATTCAAATTTGTAAGTTAATGGTAAATACAAGATGTAAATTGGGCATTTTGGAGATACATAAACTTAGATGACCTCTGGATTCTTGATGTATATTGGAAATTTAACTCTAACAGCTATTCAGATTTTTACCAAAGTACACTTGCACTTAAAAGTTTAGGAATGTGGTCACTGTCCAAATCCAGTTTCTCTGTTTTTGAAATCAATGATAATACCCCAAGCCTTTCTGTGAGGATATATACATATGTTTCTGTATTGATTACATTAAGAGCTATCTGATATATCAACAGAACAATCTTGCTATAAAAAGAACTATCTTATAAGGAAGTTATCTTGTCAAAGAATGTTTAAGTATAAATTCTGATGTACCCGAGACATGAAAGAAAAGTATTATATGGGTATAATAATAAAGCATAGCCTGTCAAGCAGTATTATTGAAGTGAGGAGGCTTATGAAGCTGAAACTAGTGCTGGGATCAAATAAGTGGCATATATTTTAACCCTAAGCACCTCATATTGGGAGACATAACAGGAAAAATAGAGTGTTCTGGGACTTTGTGAAAGATGAGATTTCAGAGTATCAGAAGTCAATTGGCTGTTGATAGATGGTCTTGTACAGGCACACATTGGGAAGTAACATTAATGATGATGAAGAAGCAGTGGAATTACATGGATATGGAAGCAGAAATGAAGAATTAGAAATTGTATTTAGGATGTGTAAAAATCATGGTTTGAAAATACTCAACATGCTGTTCAAAAATGATGTATGCTTTCTATATATAGAAAAATTGATACTGTGCCAGAGTGGACAAGATGTTCTTTCCATGAGATTAGCAAAGCTATGGTATCCAGTGTATGGAACTGTGCAATTATATTTATTGTTACGGAAAACTGCTATTGTCAGGCCCCTACCCCAATTTGTCTTCATGAAAGGACTAACTTACAGCTATGTCATGCTTAAGCTGTAAATACATGTAGGATCTCTAGGATGAGGATTTGGTAATGAAAGGTATAAAGTACTGATTGATTGCTTTTGGGGACAAACATTTCATAGTGCCCTCCTCCCAGGAAGTTGGGGAAATAAAATATTTGGCTTACAAGGACTTCAATTTAGATCCTTATAGCCACCAAGGTTCCAAACTTACAATTCCCTCTGATTATCAATAATGGTGAGGGAAAGCCAGCTACAAGGTGGATGTTTTTACTACAAGTACAATGTAGATGAGATGCCTTAGAATCTTAAATGGATACTCGAGAATGCTTGTTATCAGCACTACATGGTAAGCAAAAATTGTAGTTTTTACATCCTAGATCCCTTGAGTGTTTTTATTTCAGCTGGAAAGTCTTTAGTCTCTTGTTGCTGATGATATCATTTTAAAGTCCTTGCTCTGATAAAATACCTCATACTATGTTTTTCTCCCTGCTCAATCTTCCGTGCAAATTTTTAATATAGGGCATCTTTAAAACCTACTATTCTTCCACAGACCAGTGAGTGAAATAATAAATATTTTCTGGCTAACTCCTAGAATCCTTTTATCACTTATTCTAAATAAAAAATTTAATTTATGTACTTAGGTATAAGTTTATATATTCAAACATATGCCCCCATTTTAAACATTTGATTCCAGTTGTGAAAGGACAGTTCTCATACTTTTGTTGCTTTCTATAACCCCAATGTTGAAATGATCCTGGGGAAAATGTCAGATTTTTTGAAATTTACAATGCCATAACCAATTTTATAAAGAAGGCATTTGGACTACTACCTCTTTACTTCACCAACAATGCCTGCTAAACTTTGTTCAGTGCTCCTTGATGACATCAGTTATACTTGGAAGGTCACAATGTAACTGTGTATTTGTCATGCTTTGTCGCCTGGATTAACCCTTGATCACTGTCAACCTGTTTGTGGATATGTTGTCTAGCCTCTTTGTTAAGAACTTTGTAAGAGTTCTATTGAAAGATATAAGATACCATTGAGAGCAACTTTGATCATGCATGTATCAGAATTACATAAATGATCAATAAATAAGGACTACCATGTTGATGTCTTGAAATGATTCTTTATCAATGTTTTTGATGAAGAACAATAGTACTTGGGTGAAAATTTTGTTAAAACCAGGGTTTCCTTTACGAATGGAGGGTCTCTAATTTGGGGTTGTTATGTGCTGATACTAGGAAGGGAATCATCAAGTTTTACATTGAGTAGGAGATTCTCACAACAGTGTGCTGTTGTGAATGAATTGAAGAGTTTTAACTACTTCTAGGATATTGAACATAAAGAGTATGTTATGTGCAAATTATGCCTTAGTGGCATTAGTGGTCAACATATTTTTCTTTTAGTTTCCAAATCTGCCATTTCAGAGTGTTAGATTTGATTCCCCATAGGGCCATTGATGATATCAGGAAAGACATCTGTTTTTTAAGTGCATAACACCCCAATGATAATGCCATGTGTACAGACATCACCTAAGATGTATTGACCTTTATTTAGTAGTCAAAAATTGCAATCATTTCTCTCCAAATGCTTCTAATATTATTATCTACAGTGACCCAGAAAAAAGAGGATGAAATTGTAAGATTTTATCAATGTATAGCATCATGATATTCATGCTACTGTGCTGTATAATTTCTACAGGTTTGGGAACTCAAAGTCCACTGCCCCAACTCCAAGATAAATGACCCACAGGGAAACTGAAACTTTTAATAACTTGAACAAAAGCTGTCAACACACATTTAATACTATGTAAGACTACTTAGTCACAGGGCACAGAATGCCCTAGTCAACATTTCTTTCTTTAGATATGCATAACAAATGCATAGAGTTGAGAGGTTTGAGTGTTGATATGCAACACATGAGTAATACATGTGTAGAGTACTTTTGGAGAGGGAGGGGAGGCTGTGAAGAGAGTAGAAAGCTGTTTAAGGAGCTTGCAAATTCCATCTTTGTAACAGTAACTTGTAACATTTGCAGGACCTCTTAACATTGCCCATTGCTTGAGTTTTCAGAAGTGGACCAGACCCAGGGGTCCAGTTTTAATACCTTCAACATTTACATCACCTTACAGTAACAGATTCAAATTGTTGTTAAATGATAACATGCAACTTCATTTTTAAAAATTGTTGTGCCCAAGAGGCAGTGGACACAGCCCTGTATTGTAAGTATGCTGGCTCATTGTTTTTAATATGCTGATTCTGAAATGCTATGTACTTAACCAAATTAGTCAAACATCCCTTGACAGTTTTTGCACATTGTCTTCCTGTCACCAGACACAAACAAATATGTTATTGTTTCTCTAAGTGTTAATAATCATTCTTGTTTTAGGTCCCCAGCAGAAATGAATCACACATGCCGTGGAACTATCAATCTAGCTGGAGCTTTCATTGATACAGTAGATGCATGCAGCTTTGTAATTTCAAATGGAGGAAGTCAGGCATATCACTTACGAGCAGGCTCTGAAGTGGATAGGCAAAGATGGGTTACAGCTCTGGAACTGGCAAAGGCAAAAGCCATCCGTATGCTGTCATCCAGTAAGTATTTTCTTACTTTCATAGTATCCAAATAGAGGAGCTTGACATGTAACTTACTATTATCATTCAGATGATAATGAGTTATTTAGATGTGGGATGGGGAGGGGTATATATCCATTGGTACCATCTGAGTTATCACTCTATTTCCCTTGCCAGTGACAATAAAGACCAACCTTTATATTTTTTAATGAAAGCAACCAAAGGAACATCATGCCTTAAATGAAACAGACATTTAGAGGGCAAGAGGATAAAATTGTGTGATGGGGGCAACAATGTTTTTAAAATATATCCTTTTTCCGGCAATATTGTTGGCAAGCACTAATATGTAAGGGGCAGTTACTTCCCCTTTCCAACTGTGTGTTGTTAATTTTACACCAATTTTTCCAGTTTCCAATAAGGCTCAGTCATGTACCCCTTGTGCAGGAGAGAAGAAAAAAGTCTTGTGTATAGTCATTGGGAGACCAGCAAAGAAGTAGGAAGATGTCCTCCATGAGGACACAGGAATTCCCCTTGTGACATTGGTGAGAATTTCTCTTGGTTGATGCAGATAATTGGACAATATATTTGTAACAAAAGGGTGCAAGTATGCCAATGAGGTAATGCTTGTATATCAAGTAAAGTCACTGTGAACCTTGTCATTTAGTATGAAGTACTTTATGGACTGTGAGATGGATAAGCAGGGATAGCTTTGGACTTCTTTGTTAATATAAAATTGTAGAGACTAATTGTGGATTGCAGATCCTTCTATCTACCACCTACCCACTGCCAGTCCTTTTCCCCTAAGTGAAATTATGTTGACAGATCAATGAATAAAAAAAACCTAAAAGAGAGTAAGATATGTTGATTAGTTTTTAGTCGATTGATTAGGTAGGGACAGGTAAGTAGGGAGGTAGATAGCATGGTGTCTAGATGGGTGAGCAGCACCTGGGAGAAACTTGTCCCCCTTGTGGAACTTATGTGCCCTGAGTTCAAGACACTTCACTTGCTTCCCTATAGACATTTTGTAAATTGTTTGCTCCCCTCCATTCTTTGAGATTGTGAAGAATACTTCACTTTCCTTTATATCAGGGAGGGGGGCTAGATGCTTTGGTAGGTAGCTAAGTAGTTTGTAAATAGAAAGCGGAGTGATGCATGAGATGGTCTAGTAGGGATTTCTTGTTCTATAGCAGACAGTTATTTAATGTCATCTGTGAAGAGTTGATTTGCTTCTATTCACATTTTTGTAATTTCAGCTGATGATGACAGCGACAGTGAAGTGGATAGAGATGATCTTAATGTGAAGACATTGGGAAGCAAACTAGAAGATCTAATGACATGTAATAACTTAGTAAATAACCATGGTGCAGCCTTGCAGCGTAGCCTTGGGGATGTCACAGATCGGACCCAGATTCTTGCAGTAGAAGGAAAAGACAACAAGCCAATGAAGGAAAGAGGAGAAAGGGAAGATTTAGGTCACAAGCTTAAAAATTTAAATGAAAAAGCACAATTGTTTAGAATTACATCCAATGCAATGATCAACGTAAGTAATTTGACATAGACATTCTAAAGTTTTATTATGCTTATAAGTAAAGGGTAGCCATCAATCTAGAATAGAATTGTAGCTGGTGCAAGATATCCAGCTTTACCTTACAAAGAAGACTTGAAATCAGCAATAGTGTTGGGAGTTTTAAGTATTTGGTTTTGTGTGTATCAACTGAATCCCTAACCTCCAGGCCTTTGAAATGATGTTCACATGGCAGCATAAGACAAGAAAATCCCTTTTCTAGGGTACTGATAAATGACTTGTGCATAAATATCACAAGGTATCTGGTCTTGCTTTTGCCATTTGCAACAGTGCTAGAGGTTGTTGTCATTCCTGTTTAAAAGTAGTATGGTGGGGTTGTGAATGGTATATCACGAAAGTGGTGTCTATAGACATTGACTAACAATTATTGGGAATACTTGGCAATATAATAAGACAATTATTTTAAGTTCTAAACTTTATTTTCGATTCAGAGAACAGTTTATCATTACAGCTTTGAGCTAATGATTTATGTTCCCCATATACATGTGAAGTTTCGAAAGGTGGAAGGTAAAAAACAAGATAAATAGTTTTAAAAGTTAATTTTAGCTAGGAGTAATAGAGTTTTGTGATAGGTAGCCCCATGTTCAGATTCTTCCGCAAAATATTTGAAGCTCATAGACAAAAGATCTTGTCCGAAAATGGATTATCAGTATGTAAGGCGAATCTTTAACTACAAGATTGGACTTACATTTCAATCAGGATAGGCTGGGTATCATTTGGTATGATGGGAGGTGGGTTAATAACAACGTAATTTTGTAACGTCAAATAAATAAAACCTTAAAACTTGAATGCCTCCCCTAAATTTGGAATTTCTGGGCTGAAACTTTCTTCTTCGTACTACTTTTGCTTTCCAGTCACCAAAAGATATATTTAAAATACATACTGTTGATCACGTGCAAAAATGATGTCATAATGAGGTGAGGAAGCGGTTAACAAATAGGAAGGTTGAAATGAAGCTAGATATATTTAAGACATCTGCATAGCCACTGGTTGATATTTTGTTTTCAAATCAGTGGATATTTTAATTAGTGAGAGAGATGTTTCTCCTTCCTGCATAAGTATGGCCGAAAAGGATATTAAAGACCCTTAATTACTGGGGAAGCCTGTATCCCTCTTAGTGATTGTAGACTGTTCCTTTGTATCACATCATTGACATCGTCTTATTGGTACCTTGTATTCATATGATCTGCAATGCTAATGTCGTTGTCGTGCTTCTTTATAATTAACTTGATGGCTGCCTTAACATGCTCTTATCAAGACAAGATTAGGTGTAATGTTTATCAGCAATTATGCAAGGATGTTATAAGCCGTATACTTTTATTAAGTAGCTTTCGGAATTGAACAACTGCTATCAGCATGATCACATGTTAGTGTAACTTGGCATTTTGGTGTGAGCAGGGAGGGGATTGTGTGAAATTGCCTAAGTTTCCATAAATTCATTTGGTTTTTGCACGAGTCTTCATGCCGTGAATGATCGCGCGTACCAAATACGATGGAAAAGTTTTGAGGATAGATAAAAAGTTGGTAGTGGATTGAGGAAAATGATGAAAACTCTGGTTAACTAGCCAGTGATAATGATTGATGTGCGCAGGCTCAGATCGCTTTCCCCCCTGTATTTGGTGGTCGGGTTTTTTCGCTTTTCTCGTATTTACGACTTACGTACTAGATATTGACGACTGTCCAATAGCCTCGCTACCTGAAAGGTCTGGCTTTCTTTCTTGGTACAAGTAGCATGCTGTGCTTTAAGTCCCAGATAGGTGTATTACTTGCGTCTAGGTCATGGCAACCTGTCTTTGGAAGTGGGTGAAAAGGTTTGAACTAATTGATGCTATGATATAATACTGTTGAAGTTGTGGTCTACTTTGAGTCAATATTGTTGTTTGAGGTAACGGAAACATTGGCCTTCGTTTTGGGGTATTTATTGCGAGGTTATATGACTCATTTGCCAGGCTGAATGAAAAGTGTAGCGATTGTATCTTGCTACAATTTGCTATTTTCATCAAATTTCCAGGCGCCTTTCCTTTAAAAGTAGTTGGTGGCAAACTTGTAGATCTTGTATATAACAGCGGAGCATATTCAAATGAACTGCTAAAGTAATATTTTTACGGCGAATTAGTACATTTAAAGGACTCATGAGTATAACGAAAAAGAAACTTTTAACTTAACAAGCACGTACCTGATAATGACTTTGGGAGATTAAAATGACTGAATGAACTTGTAACTCCACGTTTCTTACAAGATGAAGCATTTGTTTAGTATCATAGTTGTGCCCAATGCAATATTTTTCAATTATTGTCAACAAGTATTTTAATGCATTGCCCTCCACGAGACCTTCTGGGATGGTATTCTGTTTGCCAGCCAAAGAGAATGTGGCATCATTAATGATTTTCAACTGTTCATTGCCGTGAAAGTTTGTTTAATTTTAGGGGGTGTATCGGAATCTTGTGAGGGCTTTAAATGATCAAAGAAGTAAACAATTGTCTTCCATTTCGCGATTGCCGTTTGGGCGAGCTCATACAAGTTAGGATATATCGAAACTGTGCTACGTGCTGCGAAAGTGGTGTTTTTTTGGCTAGCAATAACTGATCGGGGGAAAACTGAACAGTCTTAATTGGCTTATTGCAATAGGTAGAGGTGATACTTAACATTCTTTAATCTGTCAGTTAGTTTAGAAAGCTCTGTCGATAAAAAACGTTCACCACGATCAACTAGGGGTTTGCTTTTGTAAAACTATTATTCAACCCCACAATAAAGACATTTCCAAATGTAAGCACTACGTGATAACTTTACATTCAATTCCTAGGCTGTTTTTGGACCGTTATAGGAAAAGATTGTACATCCTCAGTATTACTCATACTTCGTGTATTATTTATTTTGTAAATTGCTCAAATATGATTCATTTGCGCTTTATTTGCAAGAATGTACTGTTTATTACGAGATTTCACGTGCTTAGACTATACATCAAACTGCACAGAACATCATCGGCAATTACACAGAGTAGCTTCCATTATGACATAGTATTTTCGGTTTCCAACGCCTGGTGACAAGTAGGGCCGTCACTGGTGAAATGTAGCATACTGGACGGCGCAGTAGAAGAATTAAAATTTAGGATTATAAGAGCATATATTCCAACAGTGACAGAACAACCAGTTAAGAACTTGAGAGCTCAGTGGAAAGCTCATTGATGGGCACCAATGGGAAGGCAATTCAAAAACGTGTTGATGCATGTCAGAAAGCGATCAGCTCGAGATAAATGTGGCGGCGTGGTAAATATAAATGTTCATCGTGCTATTTTTAGTCTCTTGCCAAAATCAATGTAGCATTTTCAGATGTTTCAGATTCCATAAACTAGCGCATGGGGAAAAAAACGAGATGTAGTGTGTACGTCAAGATATCGCTGCTTTAAATTCTACAATTTTGTGATATGTATAAATCATGTTCAATTGTAGTTCCCAATAGCCTTTTTTGAAACGTTCAAATGAACGATTAAAGGAACGAAGAATGCAGCTTTCAGAAAAATGATCAAGCAAAAGCGAGAGAAACGGTATCTGCATTTGGAGCAATCTGGCCACAATCAGCAGTGCGTTTTCTAGGGGGAGTATGTCGTTGATATTGAGATCGGCTGCAAGGAGATTTGGGATTGGAATGGAGCCAGAATAGCATTCTCGTGAAAACCATATGCTAGAGCCCGCCAATCTCTTACAGTGAAAGTAAGATGATAATGACAGGTAAATATATTCAATATGTGATATAAAGGGGACGGATGTGAATACGTTATTCAACTGTAGCCCAGGGATAGTGGCATAGCATTGTCGTCTCTGCTGAGAAAGGTCCCAGTTGTAGAAGATTAGCAAAAGCGGAAACCCAACTCAGCGCAAGGAGATTGGTAGATTGAAATTTCACCTTGATGGAACTGTAGCGGATACAGGGCACTTCAAGTTGTATGTGGGTGGGCAGCAGGACAACCAAGGAAGAGATATTGTGGAGTGATTGGAATGTTATCACAGAAAGGAAAGTGAGGAAGGAACTAGCCAATGATAAGCAGTCATTTTACACCCTCCAACCAATGCAAGCATGAAAAATGGACGTTGAGTAGTATGTAATGGATATGATGCTTATGGGGTTACAACTTGTCACCCAAACAAAAATGAAAGAGTAAAGATGGGAAGGCCAGTGCTACGAGGCTGATGATATTTGTGAGACTGTAATTTTGCGTTTTCCATTGTAACAGTTCGTAGGCCAGATTTTGTGATTTGAGTGTTGGGGGAAAGAATAGATCTGATCGGAACTGACGTTTTCTTGCCAGGTGATTTGTTGAAATGAAGAGTAGTAGTAGGTATTAAGGTACAGGTAGTGGCCAGAAGTATTGCGAAGAAGATTGTTGAGTGTTACCATCTAGCAATTTGGGTGAGAGGGTTTGTTAAAATAGAGCTTTGTACCTTGTCCTCAAATATATTCTGTTTCGCAACTTGAGAGTGCAAGAAACTAATCAATTCGAGAAGCAGCTGAGAAGGCATTGTTTTGGTATGCTGCTGAAACCCGGTCTATGCAAAGAAGAGAAGGAACCTTGCAAAACCATAGTAATAAAGCACTGTAACATCTCATGAAAAGTTTCTTATCAAGGTCATAAACAAGAGGATTGTCTATTTCCATCCGGAAATCCATCCACAAGATATAGGAGAGCATTATTTTCACATATGGGTCGCATAGAAAAATCCAACTTGACGTCGGCGCCAAAATCGATTAATGACGAATGATGCTATTGTTAGGAACGCACAGCTTGAAAAATGGTATTTTGATCAGCGCCACCTTTGATTATCCATCAGATTGAAGATGGCATAGACTTAATTGTGACTTTAATCGACTGGCTACCACCAGACCATTTACCACTGGCTTGGAGTCCTGCATTCAGATTACTAAGCATTCGAACACATTTCATGGAACACTTGCCAGGCAGACACTG
This sequence comes from Carybdea cf. marsupialis auct. non (Linnaeus, 1758), assembly GCA_010016065.2. Classification (NCBI taxonomy): domain Eukaryota; kingdom Metazoa; phylum Cnidaria; class Cubozoa; order Carybdeida; family Carybdeidae; genus Carybdea; species Carybdea cf. marsupialis auct. non (Linnaeus, 1758). The sequence goes on along the minus strand of JAAAKL020000959.1, from coordinate 23,546 downwards.
TTCAGGTGGACACTTAAAATGTGACACTTGCGAATAAGACAATTGTGAGTTGAAAGCTAGCCTGTTGAACATTTGAACTTGACGGTTATCAATTGAATATTGGTCTTGGGAACCCATCTGGAATATACGTAATCCCCAATGTCTCCAGTGAAACACTACTGTATTCGTATGAGGCATAAAGGTAGTGTTCTGTGCGTACTTTGTCGGTGTGATAGTTGAACCATTGGTACGCTAACTATGTGGATGATGCCCAGAATGTCATTAGCATGTTATTAAGAAAGAAGATGTTGTGGTGATCAATGGCCTTATACCGATCATTCGGCTAACAAATAAACCAGATGATAGGGTTGCTTGTTTTTACAATCCCCCCACCCTCATCCCTTCTCCCTCTGGTTGAATTTACTCCAAGACCTACTCCGCACGCGAAGAAAGTCCTTATTTCTGGGAAAGATCATCATTGTACTCGCACAGATAGTGTGCAGTTGGCAAGTACTTTGGTTATTGGAGACCGGTTCTTCGGTGAAACCTGTCATCAGTTTTAGGCAAGATGGGTTACTGTGGTACTTGAAGTTTTGTTTAAGTCTGCCTGAGAATATTAGATATGTTTACAGCAGGTGTGGCTGCGCTAAACGACAAAGCAAGTTCTGTCAGTGTTGTAGGCAAAACCTCTAGCTTAGAAATGTATAATAGAAGTACGAAGTGTGTAGATCACGCTTTAATAGCTTGATCACCAATCAGTATCTATTCATGAGATTCGTATATGGAAAAAATAACGGTAAATAATTCACGAAGAAGATTAGCTATGTGAAGGGTTCGGAGATCATAAGATTAAAAAGGTGTTACTTGAAGTTATATTACGGTGACCTTGACTGTCGAAAAATCGGTTGCTTCATGTACTTTGGATTTCATTGAAGATGGTTAGACCATAGCTGAGAGTGAAAGAGGATTGCACCGATCTAAGAGAATTTAGCTGGGAGGAATTACGTCGCCCGTTATTGTGATAGTGTCTGTATTGAATATGTGAACCGTTTAGTCATTATAAATATTTTAAAGATTACTCTCTGAGAGCCAGAAGATACTGACCGTAATTGACTAGGATACATGTTACTAGTATTTGTACAAGAACCAGAGAGGAATGTTAAGGGAGATGCATGTTTTCCGCTCTCTAGTTATGTAGAGTAAGTCTTATTCTTAAACTCATATTTTCATAGTTGTTTGCGAGACAGGAAAGTGCTGGTTGAGACACTAGTAGAGAAACGTTGATTTAGTTTCACAGTTAGAAAGGAGATGGGAAGGTAAATGTTGCCTGAAGAGAGAAGTAGTCATTAAATTTAGTAACTAAGAGGGTAGAAAGAGGATATAGATCCTCTCTGACATTGGATCAGCTATCAGAAAACGATAGGTCGTGCCTTTCCGTCCGTCCAGATGTCCAGAGGCGTGTGTTAGCTAAAGTCAGTAGTGAGGCTTAGTGGTTATTATGGATAACAAGTCATGTAAAAAGAGGAATAAATCAGTTCGTTGATGCTGTTTTCATTCACTTTTCTTTTACATTTTTCTATAAATACAAGATCCTGCCGTTTATTGCGTACCTCAAAATTACTTGATTGATTAATAGACTGCTTGGATGTTTGGTTGATTGTATTAATCGATTAAGTTGATGGATTGTATATCAGCCTCTATCTTAGGGTCGCCATTGAAATTTGGGGTCAGTGTTTTATTCACACTTTATTATTTTACTACGTGTAAGGTATGCATGGCGTAATGTGAAGTGTGCAAGATAGCCGGAATACCTATTTGGTCGTGGGAATGTGGGAGCGGGGAGCGGTGTGCTTACTTTTCTTGTCTGTGCTCGAAAGTTACACCAGCAGGGAACTTGTAGTCAAAAGTAGTTACGAATCAGGTGGTAAAGGTTATGCCTCAAGTTTTGCAATTTAATAAGTAGTTACGTGGTTCATTAATGATTGGATGGCTGACTGAATCGATCAATTAATTGGTTAATTGATTGGTTTAACGTTTACATCTTAAGCATTGTTTATTAATTTGGGTTTATGCAGTTTGACAGTTATTGAAGCTTTAAATAATATTTTGGATAATAACCCCTATTATTTTAAATTGTTTGTGTATAATTTACGTGCCCTTCTACTTCCTAGGCATGTACAGAATTCTTGGAACTGGCACAAGCTTATGAAAAGAAATTTCAGAAGTTACTTAATCTTGAACGAGATAAACGTTTTCGATTAGAAGAAACAGTGGAAACACTTGCAATTCAGCACAATCGACTTGAGAAAGCCTGTGAGAAGGAAGTAGACATGCGTGGAAAGACTGTCTCAGTAACGAGTGCACCTGCGGAAAAATCAGCTGTTACAATTCGAGTAGGAAGCTCTGAGTTAGTAAAGGAGACTGAGAGTGAGGAAGATCATGACGAATTTTATGACGCTATATCGGAATACCCTGAAGCATTCGGATTAGCATCGCCAAGAATAGAAGGTGGCGAAGAGATATTTCTCGATTTCGAAGATTCGAATAGCGATACAACATCGACGACAAACGAGGCATTTCCCAGGAGGCTTTCGCAGGAAAAAGCATCGGAGCCGAAAGTAGTAAAAGACGATTCCTACCTTAGGAGGTCGACTTCAGAACAGACCTTAGAAACGAATCGAGACCAAGAGGTGACCCACAGACGCTGTGCCTCACAGGATTTGCGAGGAAAATTTGGAACGGTTAGTAATATTTGTTCTTTCATGTTCTTTTTCAACACAGTAATGTGGAGTGTCTGTATTCATGTTACCAAGCAAAGTATCAAATCGAGATTGGGGTGGATAGACTGTGAATGTGTTCCTTCTACTAAGTCAAAACAATGTTTGGGAATCCTTACTCTTTCAAGTAAGGATCTCCAGTAATGAAGCAAAATACCGTGGTTGCCCATCACGGCTTTACGTTGTTGGTAGACGTTATAGTCCTAGAAAGTGTTATATCACTCCTGGTTGCATCATGGCTCTCTAGGGAAATGGTGATCTGATCTCTTGTGTAAAATATAGCATTAGGCCTAGGTCAGAGGGTAAAGATATTGTTGCCGTAGTAGATCCCAAACTTCTTAGCGAGATGTTGGGTAATGTTGAGCAATTTTCTACTCTGGGATTCGTCAGAATTATTTTGCTTGGTTAAGGATAAACACTGGTAATGCTATTTGTGTTAAAGGTATTATGGAGAGAATAATACATCGCTGTAATCTTTAATCAGGGAAAATTGAATCGGTTGCCAGATGTTTAGGTGAATTTGTTGCTGTAGTGGTCCTTCGGCACTCGATGAGTCAGAAGGCTGACGTGCCAACTTCTTAGTATGTGCTAGCTACAAGGAGAACACGGTTGTTGGCTTGCTGCAAGTCAACCAGCTCGTCATCAAGTTCAACAGTTTTGTGTTAGGAAAGTGCAGTAAAATTTTTTATTGCCGTTAACCCTTCAACATGGAGAAAGGTACCTTGGAGCATGCTGTTCTAATTTAGTCAGAACTGGTAAAAGTATTTATAGATTGGCTATTTTTGGATTCATTGTCAGGTTAGCAATTTGCAACCCCCCTATTCATTCAAGACCCCTACACTGGTATTACTACTCAGATTTGAAGGCAATACGCAAGTGACAAAGCGTGTGTACTAAATGCTAATGCCTTTGTAACTGTTTTTAAGGTAACGCAAATTTTTGTAGCAATGCCGTGTTTAATATTTGTCATCTTGTGGATTTGATTTTAGTTTTAAGCTTTATTATAGTGGCGATTTTACGGTTATAGTCTGAATATTTGTTATAAAAAGACTGATGGAGTCGGTAATTTTTATTAATGTGAAAAAGGCGAAGGAAGTTGACTTATTTATATATCCAAAATTACACATTAACATGAAAAGGAGGGCAGGGTGATACGACACTGATATTAAGAAAGCAAGAGGTAGGATAAATCCGAGCCGCTTTTTTACACAAAATAAGGTCGTTGTGAGCACTGTTAGTCTTGGCAGCTGCAGTTGGTTATTGTTTGTTCTGCTTTAGACGGAATAATACGTTTCGTAAAGTTTCAACCAAAATTAGTTTAATTTTCGAAACTAAAAGATTATATTCAAACAAGTCCATGACAAGGACGTCGTCGATGAGTGTTCGGCCATGGCCCCAACAAATAGCGTTAGACTCCTTCGAAGTTTCAAAGATTACTTGCAGTGAAGAAAGTTTCATAATCCTGATAAAGTTCGTTTAACATGTGTCCCGTGACCAGTGTGACCATCATCATCGTAGGAACTCATTTCCAAGCGACTTGCATAAGTGATAATGCCAACACATAAAGTGCAGTACAGCTGCTTCAAAACCTCGGTTTTTGGACCTTGTCTAGGGTTCTGCGAATGTGATAACCAGCACCACGGCAATACGTCAACAGTGCGACAGGACCATACGAAAGGTTACCATGCTTAACGTTCTTCATTTTTTTTTATTAGTTTACTGCATATGGCATGTACCCGAAGATTACCATTAAAAATGCCACATGTCAGTATCGCGTCAAATCTCAGATCATTGTAGCCGTTAATATTTGAGATCTGTTTTAAAATTTATGGAGTAATAGATATAAAGCTAATTATTTCCTTTTGAACGATGCTTTGAAAGTTCACTGTCCAAGAAGAAGATCCTATATTGTACATTGGCAAACATCACCTGGGGGAGGGGGTGCTGTCTGGAGCAGTAAAGAGTATATGAAAAATTGTCAACCCACAGTATTACCGTATTAATCACCAGAAGAAGCTCAAGCACCAGTCAATTGTATTTATATTGTGAAAGGGGATTGTAAAATCTCTTTAGCTGATCAAAGTAATTAAGAAGCCTGCTAGAAGTAAGAGCCTGAACTAGAAGTAAGCAAAGGTGTCAAACTATTGTACGATAAATTGGCCTTTAAGTTTGGCCAGGTACTCATTTCTGTATCCTCACACTGAATACTATCAGGATTAACATAATAAATTTGTGGTTTACATTGCGCTGCAGGGCAATAGTGCGCCCCAACTTATTTTGATTAGGATTGCATTAAATTTGCATTACGGTTTTGGTCACCTTTGCTGCTTATGTTGTACTAGAGAAGTTAAATAAAGTCAAGTGAAAAATTCGAAGGAAAAGCGAAGCATATTTTAGGTACAACCCGCAAGAAAAAAAATGGGCGAGTATCACATTTCTCGCCCAATTGTCTTCCATGTTCGCGGATACACGCCCAAAATTTCTTAAGGCAATATGTAATGATAGTGCCCTTTTACGTAAGGTTACTTAGAATCAATGAGTTTGACGCAATAATGTTTACAATTATGCCACAGGACAACTCAATTGGCCCTTTGAATTTACTTCCTTTGCCTGAAACAACGAGGATGACGCAGTTATTCCTCGAATTGACTTGGTATATACCGAGAGGTTTTTTGTGTTTGTTCGTCTTTTTGCTACGTTGTTTATTACATTTAAAGGGCGTATCACGATTATTAGCCTCGTCCTCGTACGGTTTAACACGATTATAGCTGTTCTTTAATCACGATTGTCGTGATAAGCCCTAAGTGAGCATCAGGCACAAGTACCCTAGAAGTTTATCAGTATTTCGATTTAACTGTCGAAATTTAGTAAGGTAATTATCGCCCACCAAAAGTAGTACATTCCCAGCACCACTGTGAATCCATATTTTTATACCTATTTTTAATCAAAAAGCATATTTCCACCATAGACGGAAATACTTCTTCAGGATCTTGTTACTGGGATTCTGTTCAAGTCCTGAACAACAAACGCAGTGCAACTTATGTTGTAAAAATTTCTGGTCTAAATTTGGGTGTTAAGTAGAAAAGTTTTGTAACGTTATGGGTAAGTAAGATCGTAAATCGGAGTAAGTATTTCGTAGATTAAGACACCAGTGGTTCGTGTTGCTAAGCCATGATGAAGAAAAAGTAATTACTAAACTGTGCAATGGTGGTAGCCTCTCCTTTGCTGCATGCAGTTTACATTATTTTAATTTATTAAAATCCACTTTGCTTTGATCCTCACCTATAGATGTCTGGTTTCATTAGCTTACTCAAGCCCATTGTTGTTAGCTTTGTTCTCTTTCGAAGAGTGGTAATTACTGCTTTCAGATGCCATCCAGCCCTCATTTTTACAGGGATCATCATACCTAACCATCAGAATCCCTTGTGTGTACGTCGGTGTTTATATTTGGCGATTCCCCAATATTGCTTACTAGCTCATCAGATAGCTTTGAAATCTAATAATTAAACCCTTTCAAGGCCATTTTGGTCACAAATGTCTTCAAAACATCACGTTAAAGCAAGAACACTGGATAAACTTTAGTGGCTTACATGAATGTGTTGTTAGAATCCATAACAATTTGTCAATTGTGATTTTATCTTCATGTCACACAAGCAGTAGTACTTTTGTGACAACAATAAGTGGTTACAGTATCCCATTTTTGTTGTTACGCCTTGCTTATTCTTGCACTGTGGGAAACGGATTTTAGCCATTGTTTAAGAAATGAATAATACGTTGAGTTAACACACGTCTTTTACTTCAGGGCATAAAAGATCTTTTAATATCAACTGTTTGAAAATAGGTAGGTTTATAAGAACAATAACGTTTACAGCGTCGCATAATATCAAAGTTTCCTTTTGCGTAGGCGAGTGACCTGCTTTACATGCACAGCTCACGAAGGCTGGGCCTGATCGCTTTCTTAATTAGAACTTGTTCTTGAGTATGAAGCGAAATTAGAGCAGACAAATTGCTGAACATCTTGATAATGAAAGAAGTAAGAGTCGAGGTATCCTTATATATATAAGTTCCTTCAGTAAGAAAGTAGATGTTCCTTTCCGTGACCGAACGCGATGGATGGCAAGTGATGATATTAGGAGTATATATGTACATGTAGATCACCTGTGTTGTTTTGTATTAAGTCGCTAATACGTTATGTCAGAATTGTTGTACTGATTACAGGAACGTAAGAGTTATTTATGAACGAATTTCTGACATTTTTATAGCCATGTTACTTTACTGTCATGCAGCGAGTTATGCTTTGTAAGCATACCGGATCGGAATAGGGACAGTTTTACAGTTAGATACTAGAAATCTGATTGTACCATCTTTGTTTTCTTGTTCTTCTTGTACTTAGGTCACGGCTGGTAGCACGCCTTCACCAAGGCCCCAGAAAGTATGTAAATACAGGAAAGAAATCCCTGAGAGACCAAATGTCAGTATTAATTTATGGAGCATTATGAAAAACTGCATAGGAAAGGAATTGACAAAAATTCCGATGCCGGTATGTAGTGTATGCTGTATCGCAGTGCAACACTTTTTCCAGTGATCATCTCCAAAAACAATTTTAAGTTACAGCCCCTGTTAGTGTTATTTTTGAGGCCATGCTTTAAAGCTGCCGTGCCAGTTGTTAGCACGTATTCACCAAATATACAGCTTGGGAATAATTGTAAAAATGTGTAAATTAGTTCCTATGGGAACACGTGTAAACCGTTAACATACACGTGCATTTGCTTTAACAAGGGTTTTTTGATAACGTAAAGGTAGCTATGTTTCATGTTTAATCAATTGCAGTTGGGAAGGCGCCTCTCTAGATATTTGCAAAACAGTCATATGGGAGAGCAGCATTTTAGAGCCCAATGATGCCCAAGAGAAACATACAGATACTAAAAATATTATCAGTGGAAATAGTTTCATACATGGAAAGTGTTCTACACCCAGATTCCCCCCTTGATTATCAAAAGTTTCTGCACGTTGAGAGTGACCACCCATTATCTACTAAGTATTTTTGGTAGTTGGAGTAACTGCATAGTCAATCTTGTACAGTGAAGTCTTTCACAGCTGATGCAAGCCTTCTATAAAGGGGAAATATAGTGTTGGAAAACATTGTCCTGAACATGCCGTTACTACCACGGTACTAAGGTCTTTTTAGTCTAAAATGCGTTCCCGTTATGTGTTAATGATATTACCGAATCATTTTCACGAGATCCTTTCCGTAGGTAGGGAGTTTCCATTGTTATGATAAAATTATATCGAACGGTATTGTTGGTTGTTTGCTTATCGAAAAGTGGGTATGCAACGTTAGAAAATTAATGTTCAATTAAACAACACCAATCTAGCAGTCAAAGTTCTGATTAACTACTTTCAAAAGACAGTTGGGTACAAGTTTCATTGATTTTTTCTTAATTCCAATTCTGACGATTTGTACTTCGAGGAGTGTCAGTACTAAACTGTTTTCGCTATTTTGTGCAGTTTTATTGTTCTGTACCACCAACAAACTTTATTTGTTGTTGTTTATTTGTTGTTGTTGCAAAATATTCGCGAAACTATATTCATCCATGCTTAACGCACCATGTCCCTGAGAACAAAGTGGAAGATATCGTGGTAGAGATGAGAGAGGAATTAAGCTTGTTGGACAGGCCATGAGAATGAAGGATTAGAGGTAGGATGGTTAGTGAAACAATTGTTGGGCAAAATTACAAGAGGAGGAGAAGAGAGGAGGAGAAGGTATGAGATGCCGGGCATTGTGCGAAAGTGGCCTTTCTAAGATGAACCTAGAGGGAGCGTGCCCATTTGAGTTGACCGTACACTTAGAAGTATAGGAACGGAAAGGGTTCCTCCAGTATCATTATAGATAGGCTGAAATAGGGGATAATTTGCAGTATCTCCAAATTGGTCTGTGTTTTGAATAAAGCTTACGACCGCTGACCAATAGTGCCCCGTTGGTCAATATTTCTCGCCTTTTTCCTCGGGTCGTAAAACGCCATAATATAATCTGAGTACGCCCTTGCTATAAAGATCACATAGTTGCTATATGCAAGTGACTTTCAGTGAATCCTCCTACATTTACGATACCTTTAAACATTGTAGTGCACAGCAAACCTGGTATGAATTCAATATGACAGTTTAAACGGCGTATGTTTGTTCATGTTAAGCGAAGGTCCTGCTTGTGGTCTTTTTGACCACTTTGACTGTCAATCAAATATTAAATAAGTAAGCCAAGCATCAGAAACTTAACGGAAATACGTCATAAGCCACGCATCGTACGAGTGAACAAAATGTAATATCAATAACAAGTCGATATTGTGAATTTAGGCACCCAGGGTTTTTTTATCTAGTCCGCAAATCTTCCATGCCTTCGATTACATTGGATGTGGTAATGTTAGAGCAGTTACGTAAATTGTGAGAATTTTGTTTCCGTATATAAAATTTATATGCACTTGTCCTTCCAGGTCAACTTCAACGAGCCATTGTCCATGACACAGCGACTGACAGAAGAGTTAGAGTCATCTGATTTACTTGACAGGGCTGCTGCATGCGAGAACTCTTTAGAACAGATTTGTTATCTGGCAGCATTTAGTGTTTCTTGTTATGCATCAACAGCAGATAGGACTGGCAAACCTTTTAATCCTTTACTTGGGGAGACATACGAAAGTGACAGAACAGAAGACCGTGGCTGGCGATCTCTTGCTGAGCAGGTAAAACTAGCTTAAGGTATCATGTATGTTATGCAGGAGCGTTGATATATCTGACTCAGCAGATATATCCTTTTGGCCGACTTGGCACGCTCTTTTCTTTATTGCTCTTCCTTTTCACTATTTAACTAGATAAAGCAAGGCGATTTATATTTTGTATCGCTACGTTTTTCTGGAATAATATTTTCAATCTGAAACAAACTACTTTTTTCTGGGATAATATTTTCAATCTGAAACAAACTTCAAGACTTCGAAAGTCATAAAGTGAGAGTATTTATAATCAGTGAAGTGTGGTGCGGCTTTGCCAGGAGCTTAGACGCTGGTGTAGGATATTCAGATATTCAAATAGTACTATTTTGTCGTGGCACGTGGCGGTATAAATTACCATAGTGTGTACCAGTTCTATTACCACCCTGGATGAAAATTCGAAAGCAAAGTGAAGAGAACTTGCGGCTCACTTGGGGCTTGTTGCAGGCAAAGTTAGTAAGATGCTATATGTTATTGATGTAGAATAAGGCAAGTGTAACTGTGTGTTATATAGCTGAGGGAATACGAAGCCGCAGATAGCGACATTACCATATTTATCTACGATCTTGTTATGTTGCCCATTGAAAAGAGAACCTTCTTTACCGCTAACAATTATTTTAGAGCGGTGGCTATATTGATAGTTGCGGTATGGGGGGAGGGGGGTGTCATGATCGAGAGGGCATTATTAAAGTAGAGTGTTCCGAGGCTTAATCAATGATATTACAATAGCGCAAGTAAATACCGTTTACCACTTCAAAGTATCAGTGACTAGGTAAAAAAATGAGATCTAGAACGTTTTCCTGCCGAATATGTGACAGTACCGATAAAGCAGACACGGATGTCTTTGGTGAAAGAAATTGTCAACATTTCGAGATATGCACATTTCGTATACATGTATGTAGGGAGATGGCCTAACATGGGTAACGTTGCTGCTGTTCCTTTAACTGGCAACAACCTTTCTTTTGTTTATATGCGCACACCTTCCATTAATTGTAAACTCGAGCAATGTGTGGCGCCAAGTTTGGGTTAAACCCGTATTTTAAAGGGTGCGCTGACCCATGCGTTTATAATAGGCTTGTATAGAGTGTAATCAGGGTACATGAATACATAAAGAGTGCTTCCTTCACCCAAGACAAAATTCTTTTAATTTCAAAGCTCGGATTACGAAACCAAATGAATGTTTGAAATTTGGCATTACTTGTTGTGTAATTACTGATAAATCGATTGTGATAATAATTGACTTGTTATTCTTTAATCTCTCAGGTAAGCCATCATCCTCCATCCCTAGCACACCATGCTGAAGGAAAAGGTTGGACATTGTGGCAAAATTTTACAATGAGTAGCAAGTTTCGTGGTAAATATCTGATGGTAACACCGTTAGGAACAGCTCATTGTAAATTCATGAAATCTGGCAATCATTACACGTGGAAGAAAGTAACTACTACTGTTAACAATATTATTGTCGGAAGGCTCTGGATTGACCAGGTAGGATAATGATTTCTGCGTTTCGCTACATTTCCTTGAAAGGTCTTATAACATTCATGTTTGCTTGCTTTGTCTGTATTTTGTGTTTTACCGTTATTTGACACGTTTTTATGCCTCCGTTATCCTATATCTTTCATTCATTCGTTACTTTAATATTTCGTTACTTTAATATTTCGTTACTTTAATATTTAGTTACTTTAAAATATTTCGTTACTTTAATATTTCGTTACTTCATTTCCTTTATCCCGTCGGTTTACCATTTTTATCCTACCTTTCTTTATTACCTTTGAGCTTCGCTACCATCCCGCAAGCCCTTATCGCGAGCCCTTACCCGCAAGCTTTTACCCGCTTGCCTTTACCCACAAGCCTTTACCCGCGGGCCTTTACCCACAAGCCTTTACCCGCGGGCCTTTACCCGTAAGCCTTTACCCGTAAGCCTTTACCCGCAAACCCTTGCCCGCAAACCTTTACCCGCAAGCCTTTACCCGCAAGCCTAGTTTCCTGACCCACCATTTTTAGACTCACCGTGCTTTGCAGTCTGTTTGCTTACGTTCACATTTTCCTTCCTCAATTTATTTGACCTTCCCTTCTTTTCTGCTTTCCCTTTTGACTTTTAGTCCCCCTCCCAGCTCCCGTTCTCTTCTGTTCAGCTTCACACTCGCTGCTCTGTTATTCTAATGTAACTAGAGGCATTTTTACCGCATTTTCGTGCTTTCGCAACACTCCTTTTCCCTTCCTCGCAATTCCTGTGTTTCTTTTCTTCCTGCCCTCATTTTGTCACCACCTGCTCGAAATCTGTTCATTGATTTCTACTTGTTTCTCCATTGATTATTTAGTCTGGTGAGATGGATATTATCAATCACACTACAGGCGAAAGATGTCATTTAAAGTATCATGCATATAGTTACTTTTCAAAGGAGCTTCCGAAGAGGGTAAGCTTTCTTCACATTTAAATGATCCGGCTGTCTTCAACAGGTAGCAGTTTATGCAATCACTACATTGCCATTGCTTAAATCATGAATTTATTCTTTCAATGTTTTACATTGTGCATTATATCCTACATTCTTTTCAGTGAATACATGTGACGTTTTTTTCGAATTTGAGAAATGGATAATTTTACTTAATTTTCGCAGAATTCATGATGTGTGCCCACTTAAGGGTACTAAGTGCCAATGAGGATAGCAAAGTAGGCATGAATAAGATTACGGTCAGCACAAGAGTGAGGTTAAGTGGAACGTGAATGGACTGTATCTAAACTTATCTTTTCATGACGAAAACTGAAAAAAATAGGCGACAAGCCGTGAGAGAGCACAGTAGAATACACAGAAATGAAATATGCTCTGTGCTGTGCGAGGCGAGAAAACGAATTCATGTGAGCACGAACGTTTGCATTACAATCATAGCATGTAGAGCCTCGTTTTCGTTTGGGATATGAGTGTGATAAGATAGGTGACTGAACCAGAAAACGTGTGGTGTCTACTCATATGCCACATTGGTTAAGGCTTCATTGTTAAACATGCGCCTCAAAGCAGAAATATGCGCTTCCCTTACTGTGCAATGTGAAACGCGAAGCCCACTTCCTTGCGCTATACTTACTGCGTGAACGCAGCCTAACTTGAGTTGATAGGTGTATTTTGCACCACTCTTACTTGCAAATGTTTTTGTTGATTAAAGTAACAGTAACGCGCACGTAGAAAATTGTTGGAGATTAGTTATTGTTTGAGGTAACTAAGATATGACAATATGTCTTTGTAGCGTACATGTTTTCTTTACGGTGGGTCAGGGTAATAGGCAAGAACTCCTCTGTTTTGTAAACACGCTTTTCTTGTGTACAGGGTTTCAAGATACTGCTTCGCTATGAAAGTGTTTTAAAGCAGGCTTAAATCTTTTGAGAGAGGTTCGTAGAAGGGCTGAAGAACATTTTTAGTTTTTGGAGAGGAATGTAAAATAGAACTTGAATGGTTCGGTGAGACATTTAAGTCGAATTTGATGTGTAAATGTTGTAACGCACGTAGAGATATAGAAGTAGCCAGTAGTTCAAGTGATTCATAAAACCAAATTTTAATAAAGTTTAATAGTTAAAGGCTTTACATAAGTTTCTCATCTGCTGATGACATCTTGCCACCTTATAGATAGAGGATTAAAACAGGGTCTTGAGGCAAATAATATAGCCTACCGTCACGTTAAGACAATATGTGCGAAAATGAACAAAAAGTTATTAAGACACGGCTTTTTGTTTGTCACGCTCACGCACAAATAGTTCTTTGTTTATGGAGTTAGCATGAAATTGAATATATTCATTCGTAAATGGTCCAATCTCAAGGCTAGTGGTACCAACCGCTCAGTCACCAATGGGTCAGCATACTTAGCGAGCCCTTCATAATAGGGTTTGATAAAAGCCGGCTTGCACAGTCTGGCTTGGTGGTTCCGAATATGTCTTTTTTAATCTTTAAATGTGGTTCTCCAGATTACTCTTGACAAGGGCCAAACTGAGGGGAGTGCGAATATTACGCTTCCTCACCGTTTACGTGCCATCCTTACTAATTACGCGCAGTCCATACTAGCTATGTGCCACCCTTCCTAGTTACGCATCATCCATACTAGTTGCGGGCCATCCGCACTAGCTACAGGCTATCCGCACTACTTGCGGGCCATCCGCACTGGTAACGGGCCATATGCACTGGTTGCGGGCCATCCACACTAGGTACACCCATTCCCTACTAGTTACGCGCCATCCGCACTGGTTACAGGCCGTTGGCACTTGTTACAGGCCATCCGCATTGTTTACCGGCCATCTACACTAAGTACGCCCATTCCATACTAGTTAAGTGCCACATGCACTAGTTAAGGGCTATTCTTGCATATTACACGCCACTGGTCTGTTAACAGCCACATTTTAAAAATCACTCTTCGATGTTTCTTCATATAATACAGACAACTTTAAAATGGGCGAGGATGTATTTGGGTTCAAAATTGAAAGTGCGTCATTTATCTAACCAGTTGAGTTATATTACTGTACACAAGCTCCAACTCAACTAGATATACGTTAAGATTATACTCTATATCAAAAAGTGAACCTTTTTGTAGACGTTAGTGGTAGTGTAAGGTGGTATTGCATAACCACAAGCTATCGTTGAACCGACAACATTCATAGTAAGGACAGTTGCCCAACATACCACAAAGAGATTAATGATTCTCGTCTTTTGGGTTTATTCGGCCGAGGGATAACTCAATAGCGAATATTAACGATCGAAATATACAGAAATACTGATCTCTGATAACGTATTAGTGAAATCTCATATTTTGTGGTGATGAGATTTGGGATTTACACCTGTCGCTACGCCGATTTTTGAACGTTTGAACCATAACGAAGGTTCAGACAGACGATATAAAAATCAGTTGTTGAAATATTTGCAGGGTCCACTTTTTGGCCTTACCTTAGCCTTCCCATCATTGCATTACAGAGAAGTGTGACGTGTTAATTTTAAGGAGTAATATATGTAAGATAAGTTCGGGGTAGGGGAATAATGCCTTGTCATATGATTGAATTAAGTTGACCGATTCTGAATAGATTATTTTCTTGATTTCGTTTTTAAACTCCCAAGAAGTACGACTTAATTGCACTCGACATATGATCAGCTTACTTGTTCTGTTTTAATGATATCAACGTTAACCCACGCTGCAGGATTGTCGAGTGCACGTATTGGTCATTACGAAGTCTTTGTAATCTTAGCTGTCAATATTTAACAAAGGCGTAACAACAAAGATCGGATTAATTTGTTTTAATAAAATTCAGTGATCTTTAAATGGTGATGCATAACCAAGGGCATTCAGAATTTTAAGTGGGGAATTTATTCCGTTTGGATCTTTTTATAATGCGCGAAATTTGTTAAGAATAAAACAGGTCTTTATTTTACAAAACTAACATAGTTGTAAGCAAGTAATGCACCGACTCAGCTGTATTTGGCTTCTTTTACTGTTGCAATCAAGGAGACTTGTACAGTTGTTTCAACTGTCTTTGTGCCATTTGTTCCTATGCGTTTACATGAAAGCGATCTATTACAAGAAACTAGGTTTATGAGTAGCAAAAGTTTGGTTTTGAATCGCTGTTTCTATGTTGTTTCTTAGTGTTTTACCGCCTAAGTGTTTTATAAGGGAATTACTAGCCGTTCGCCGTACCATATATTTTATTCACACAACTCGACTGATTCTTTTTGTAGGTTACGGGCTATGTTTCGGATACACATAAGGTAACACGATACGTTCTCTCCGGATTTTGGAATCAAGACTTTAGCTGTGCTAAAGTTGTATACAAGACACCACACCAGGCGCCCGGGGCGAAAGTCCCGCAAGGCACGCCGACGACGAAGCTAGGAAACCCACAAACACTTCCGCCAACATTACTATGGGCAAGAACGCCTTTAAGGTAATTGTACGCAACCAGTTACTTCCCTAAGGAGGATATGTTATGATTTTGTTCAGCTAATTAATGATATATGTCTGACTTCATAGATGTTTCATGAAGTATGTCCACTGTATGTTTGAGCTTTGACCGTTTGATAATGTTTATTCGTCAAGTTGTGTAATAATAGATAAATTAACCGTGAAATCTACTACCGACTTGATTCCGTGTGAGTGGACTTTGTGACGATTGTTCTTATGGGCAAATTGTCTTCATGGCTTTCAGTTTTATGATTGCTTTGGTTTGTAGTTCGTGTTTTTTATCTTGATAATTCTTTTGATTTCCTTCGCTGCTTTTTGTTGTTTCAGAGGCTTTGGGCCTATTTCTTTGCTTTACATGAGTGTTTTGTGATGTTGCGTGCTTAAACATCGACGAAGTCTCCGCCTTTGGTTTCTTTTGTTTTCTTCGTACGTCCTCGCTTTACGCAGGTGATTGCGCATGTCCTTATATGCTTTCTTGTATCAATGCTTCCTTGTATCAATGCTTCCTTCTGATATGGGGTTCGTACTGCGCATTTTTACGTCATTGCCTTTCATTGCCCTTCAAGTGCCCCTCGATACCCACCCGGCACCTTACGCGCTCTTCTAGTGCCCTCCCTTGCCCACCCAGTGCGCATGCGCTCATTACCGTTTCATACTTTGCTTTGTATAGAGTTTCTTTTCGCTGTCAAAGGGTCGTATGAATTATTTAGAGCTATCGCTTTTCGTTTTCTGACTAAGCTATTTAAAATTCTTTCAGGGAAAATGCTTCCAAGATGTACAATTTCTCCGAGTTCACTTGTTCACTTAACCAACCAGAAACAGAAATGGCTCCCACCGATTCTCGTCTAAGGCCAGATCAAAGAGCTATGGAGGTAGGAAATTTCGACGAAGCAAACCAGGTAAAGCTACTTTTGGAAGAAGCTCAGCGTGCGCGAAGAAAAAAGCGCGAAGCCGAGACCGAAGCAGCAGTGAAAGCGGGCAAAGTAAGTGAAGGATACAAACCGACTTGGTTTGAGAAGACTAAAGATGACTTCTCCGATATTGATATTTTCGTGTACAAAGGTGGCTATTGGGAGGCAAAGGAAAAGGGAGATTGGTTAATGTGTCCCAAGATTTATGATGTATCAAAAAATTGAATATTGTAGCTCGTTTTATTGAGCTGCAGATCCAATTCTGTTTGCTCAGTGTTCAACTTCTCGTTACTTGCGATTATAGCAAAGATTTATTGCTGCCCGCTAGTGTTACGAGGGCTCGAGGTTCACATCATCAGATGAACATCGAGACATGCTGATATTGTGAAGGGAACGTACAAGATTACTTCCTGTATCACATTATTTGAATCAGTTGGCGGAATTACTTAACTGATACCAACAATAAAGAGAAACTTTTTTAATGATTTACGGGAGACATTTTACGCCCACAGTGAAGTATGGTTTCAAAAGGAAAAGGCTCATTTTCCTTGCTGTGCTTGTTAATCTTATGCTGTTTTTGGCAAAGTGCCTTAGATCTCTTGGTTAGGTCAAAGTAGTTCGATTTTGCTCTAACGTTTGGGCTAGAAGAGAAGATGAGTTGTGGCTCGTCTAATTCGCCCGAAACCCAAACCATTTACGAATAGATAGAGTCTCGTATTGGCTTATAGTCAGCCGTAAGTAAATCCTTTTGTGTCAAAAATCTGACTGTCGTATCGACCTTAAGCGTGTAGTGGCGAACTTTTAGTAATGATGAGCTAGTTAGTGTTTGGAATCTCCTATTGTTGTAATGAGAAAGCCATCCAAAGCATCTTAGGAAAGTTGGAAATTTTGGTTGCTTTTGTGTGTGTAGATATTGTCAGGAAGCTTTGTCTTATGTGAAAGTAGACCAGTAAATTTCTTTGTTGGTGATATTCAAGTTATTTATAGGAAACTGGCAATATTAGAATAGCTTTGGGCGTATGTTGCTTGAAGAAAAGGGCTCCATGAACTGGTTGCTGAGGACGACTCGTGAGCTCGCAACGTATTAGAGGTTAATTATACAGAAATGCTATTCCTCCTCCAAAAAGGAAAACCTCCCTTTTCTCACTCTTCACTTTTGATGGGCATGTATGTGTATACATGTATATATGTCTGTTGTTTTATTTTTGTGTAAATTTGAAGACTCTTCACGAATTTACCCTCCCATTATGGCCTGATTGTTAACACGGTTTTGCCCTCATAAATTCATCTCCAAGAAATCTCATGGGCCCTTGCGTAAAACAACTTTTGTAGAATAAATCTCCCCTTTTCAGATAATTTGCAAACAATTTGAATTAGGCAAAGCACCACCACAGAAAACCATTAACAAGGACTTTGTGTTTGTTTCTAATTAATCAGTCGAGAGCCAAATTGTGTAAAAGAGGCTGTCACAGTCGTCAGCCTGGAGGGGAATTCTAGTGATATCGTTATTATATGGATTCTGCCGTCATGTTCGTTTGGTGATCAAAATTGCTGTTTTTATGCAAGTGAACCGTGGTTTATCCTGCTATCAAATCCCAGCATACTTGGATGGATGCATTGTATTACTATACTTCAAATTTACGTGAAGTAATCAGTCGATAACGGTAGAAAGAATAGCAGTACGCCCTGCCATATACCGTATCGTAGTGTAGTTGGAGCAAGCCAACAGAGGCTGCTGGAATAGCCTCGCAAAAAAGCCCGGTGCTTTTTGTCATATTTGGTACTGGAAGCTTCTCTCTCTTAGATAGCATGAACCCACATTTGCAAACTGGCAGAAGACAGATTTTACCGCATAATTTCAACCTCATCTCCCTGCTATTTTGAAAAAGCTGAAGTAAGTCCGAAACAGAAAAGTACTAGTTTGTTAGAATTTCTATTAATTGTTATCAGTGTTGATTTGTCATTGGAGATCCCTAAGCTTGCATAGTAGGAATTACGGTGTTGTTAAAGAGCTGGTTGTTGCGAATCGTTCCCGCGTTTACAGTCCATATTTAACAAAAGCTACCCTCACCCCCAAATATTTGTCGCGACTTAATTTAGATAGATGAAATGGCGAGAAGCGTGTTCAAGGGCAACGCTTCCTGTAATTGCAGTATTTGACAAATTAGTTCGTAGTAACCGTAAAGTGAAGTCTATAGAGTTGATTTGCAATACACCATCGACATCGACTCTAGCAAACATACCATATTGTGCCACTGAAGTAGGCGACGTAGTTGTAGACGTAGTGATGACAGGCTTGGAGTTCTCGTTTGTAAGAAGCTTTCTCGCCACAGAAGCAGTTGTTTTTAAATGTACGAGTTTAATTCAAGTGAAAAACGAAATGTAATAAACAAGTGTGAAATTCCGTGCGAGATTTATGTGTCAAGTAGTGCTGCTAGATGTGGCGGTATTGTCCCAGTTTTGAACCGAGTGTGGGGAAGAACACTTCTATAGCATACTAACTCGTGCCTTCGATTCCACAAATGCTCTGTATTTACCCACAGTGCATTCATACCTATTTGGCATCAAATGTTACAGCGTCCTCACTCAATTTATCCATTTTGGGCAATGAAAGGGATGACCAACTTACGGCAGTTACGCGCTCACGCAGAAGTTGGTAGTTTATAGCAATTATTTGTGGGTTTTTTAAAGAGATTTGTTTACCGTTGAAATGGTAAACATGAAGCATGATACTACTACAGTTATATTAACCAGAACAGAGTTTTTTTCAGTTCTTTTTAGTGTATAACGGTGAGTGTTGATATCTTCCTGTAGGGCTGGGGTGTATCAATTGAGCGGGTAACATTTTTTCTGAGAATTGTATGAATTTGCCCAGCATCTGCTACATTTACAAAAATATTCCAAACAGGAGAATTCTGATTAGCATAGTTCCAAAAGAGGCGGATACTTCGCATTTGTGTAGGTGGGGAGAGGATAATTTCCCCACACTTTGTGAAGCTAGTAGACCACGTTTGTTTGGTAAAAATGTAGTAGTCGCAGATAAATTATAGTTCTACGCCCATTTTGAGGGTTTGGGATTTGTCGACGTCTTACAGATTTCAAGGGGAATACGTCATGAAGTTCGATGACTTTTAGACATACCTTAAGGATGTTTCGTTTAAATGTTATTGTCTACTTTTATTGTCAGGAAGTTTTAAGGGTAGGGGGAAATACCCCTTTTAAGAGAAGGGTTTGAAATTGCTGCCTAGAAAGGTCTGCCGCCAAGATTTTTTTTTTACTGTTACCAAATAGCTGGTCCGTAGTTCTCTTTACACATTGCCATCTACCCCTCAGGAGAGCACTAGGAAGTATTTCTGCGTCGCTACTTAGGGCATTATTTTTCTTTTCCACCAGCCACTGTTATCTGAGTATTGACACCGTAGAACATACTACATCCATACGCCAAATTTCCAGTATCAAATCCGTGTATTTCAATGCCTTTATTACTAAAGTGACGGGCTACATTCTCCGACTTTTGAAAGTACAGCGAGGGTAAATTGTGAGTACAAATTGTGAAATCTCTGGTTCATTATTGTCTTATATAAGAATTAGAAGGCTTAAAGGTGACGTCACAACTGTTTAAATATTCTATGAGCGTTTTTTCAAAATTGATTCATGCTCGTAAAATATACAAAATTTAAGAATTATTGAAATGCTTCTTAGTTGCAGAAGCTATCAAAACCGAAGTATCAGCGCAGCTGCAGTTGTTTGGTAGTTGGAGATTCTTTTAAAAGCTTTCGTTCCTGAGAAATTCCTTTTTGTCTTAGTGACAGGTGATCAGCTATTAATTTTCGAAAATTATCTCGCCCTAGCTGGTTTGAATTATTGGCGAGTAAAACACACCAGTTGGACCATATTTACCGTTGACCGTTGGCCATCTCAGCTCCACTGATTTTCTCCCTTTTCCTTAAATTTAGTAAAATTCATCTGAGGAAACACAAGAACGTATCGCAAGGTTAATAGGTGCGCTGGCATTGCAAGTTATTTCATGTTTTTGGGTGACAGTCGGTATAACCAGATGTGAAATAGTATAATTTCTAATTTAAGAAAAAAATTGGAAATGGCATGTTAAAAGCAGTCTCGTTTGAAGAAAGAAGTGTCAAATGACAATATAGTAATTGTAGGTCATTAACTTAGTCAAGACATAATTATTTGAGACCAGTAGGTTGACAGAAAGGCTCATGTGTCTTTTAATTGTGACGTCATCACTTAGCGCTTTTTTTAGATGTAACTGCGATAGCTGCCACGTGATGCGGAGAGTCTTTGCTTTATTTCTAGCTAACGAGTGTATAATTATCTTGACCCTTAAAAAGGCGTGGAAATACGCCGGAATTTTTCCAACTTTTTGTTGCCATAAACTTTGTGTCATGTGGCAGTGAATTATGGAATGTCGTACTGTAAGGCGCGATTACATGTAGACGCTTAAGTTTATTGTTAATCTCAAGAAAATCTTTAAGAATAGTTATATTTCTGTAATTATGATTGAATTTGGACTGCTAAATTAAAAATGGCCCGTAGGAAGTTATTCGTCTTTCTTTATTTCAAGCAATCTCTTTCAATATCAATCATGTGATACTTTCGGAAAGGTAACCGTTCTAAAGCGCCTGGTTTATGTTTTTTAAGCTCTTAAAATTGAATTTGCCTCTTTTGCTATGATACACCGGCACGCAGAATCACACTCTAAGGCGCCTTGACCACTACGATCTTTTGGGTCTCAATTTGTGGGAATTTGATAACGACCGGGAAGTGACTCTGTTGACGTGCTTGTGAATCTCCCATTTACGGGGAAACAGCAAAGAAGAAAAAGTTTTAGTTAAATCTTCTAACATGATGTGCGTATTTAACAACACAAGGTCACATGGATACAGTGCGTACGTTGACTAGCTTACACTCCCTCCTAAACTCTTAAACTCAGCATTGTATTTTCTTGACATCTTTTATTCCATGGAATCTTTTAATGAGGTTATTTGCAGCTTTCCTATGAAATTGACAAATACGTTTGTCTGGCAGCGGTAATACCTACCTCTGCTCATCGGGAGGTATGGTGGGAGATTGATAATACCTAAATTTACACTTTTCATTGCATATCAAGAGCGGACATATGGCAGATGAAATTAATGTGGGGTGGGGGTAAGGGAGAATTTTGACCTGTTAACAAAAGCGTAGCCATTATTTCATACTATTAAAAATGAATCCTGGCATAGAGTGCACAGTAATCGCATAGTGGTAGAGTGAGTTCAAACGTTTAACACCCCTGCCACGATCCCAGAGGGACTGTGCTCTGTCATATTGGCTAGTGAAGTGGGAAAACTATGTTTCGAGAGATAGGACAGAGGGGGCTGTAAACATAGATAGATGGTTATATGAAAGGGGAAAAGTAACCCCGTTCCTAGTAGTGGCCTGTAAGGAGAGATCATTCGAGATGGTTATTGAGATGAATGGTTAAGGAAGATGGTAGCAAAAATTGACTCGCAGTCTGAGAAACTTTGTGGAAGTAGTTCTTAAACGCAATATTCCATTACCTTTCTTGCTGTGGCATAAACAAGGAGAAATTCCACGCCGAATCCACTTATTTACATTTCTATGTCGTATTTTAAGGCAGAACTCTTGACTCGGTTTCTTCTAGTAACATCATAGCCTGTACAAATAGGAGCTTTTGTCAGAGGTGAACATTTCTTTGAACCAATTACAGATACATGGCAATGAATAGGAATATATCTTTAGTTTTCTCTAGTGCTATACGGGATCCATACAACCATCTGCCCACTGTAAAGAAACTTTGCCATGTAATGCAGAGGAAGAGCCACAATGCCTGTGTTCGTGACTACAACTAAGACTTGTTTGTAATCTTTATAAATGGGATAACTGGGAATTGGAATAGTACTAATCCCTGCTACCTCCAATTTAGAATTGAGAGAAGAGACGACTCTTGTGGACTTCATTAAAAACTGAATACATTCTTAAAACTCTTAATTATTTTTCTTTGCTCAACTTAGAACCATATTTGTGTTACTACACTTTCCCACCTTAGTTTGATATTGAGGTGAAGTTATCAGCTCTCCTTGTTTGATAGTGATACCTAAACTCAATCTGAAGTAATGAGAACTTGGACGAGACATTCAAGTCAAAAGAGGCTAATGGTTGGCAAGTAGATATCTACTATTGTTCACACATAGATTCTAAAGTTTTATAACATCTTGTTCATTTCTTCTCTTCGTCGTTTAAGGCTTGCAATTGCTGGTAAGTGAATTGACTGCATTTCATTTCGAAGTGATTAAACACATCACCAAAAGTTACGTTGACAAATTATTCCCGATAAATCAATAACATGAAATCAATAAGCAGGACAGTTTAAAGTGGAGACTGTGTCAAATGTCATATCAGCATGTACGTTTTTATAAAGAAACCAGGTAGCAAAAAGTATCGCTTTGATTTTGTCAGAAATCGACCACCAAGGAGAGGACAAAGCTCCCAAATTTCGTGTTCTAAAATTTAACAGATTCGACGTTTGATGCGACCGTGCAATCTCAGAGTCTTGTTGTACTGTTACAAATTCTTTCAAATTTTTCGCAATACCTCTTTGTTTCACTTGTCTTTGAAGTTGATAAACAGCAGTAAATCTTATTGATTTGGTATGCATTATTGTTTCTATCAGTATCTGTTTATTCAGAAAAAGAAAGTTTTGAAAGTTGCAGTAGCATGCAAAAGCAATGAGCTTCAACACTTTCTCTGCTGCAGAATCAGTGATTGTTGCCAACATGAAGAAAATGTGCACTTTGACTAAACATTTTGCTGCAAGTGGCCTATTTCAGATACAATCTTTCTCAACGTCTTTTTATACGTGTTCGCTGAAAAAAGCGCTCTATGACTCTTCATAATAAAAGTAGCACACTTTATTCTCCACCTTGGTTTTTCTCAGGTTTCAAACTCTATTTGTTATGGCAACAATCTGACCGCAAGTATCTACTAGTAGGCACAACGAGTATCGGTAGCAAATAGAAATTTTCTTCCCGCTCATTCAAATGTAAGACGTCTTTAAAATTCTTTCCGTGCGTTTTTATCTCGTTTTCCAACTTCATGTCATGAAGCGATAAAATTGATAATATCCTCATTGGTTGTGACAAAAAGTTTTCTGACAAATATTTGGACTGTTA
>JAAAKL020000958.1:0-34452 GCA_010016065.2 Carybdea cf. marsupialis auct. non (Linnaeus, 1758) | reverse complement strand
GTATGTATGTATGTATGTTGTATGTATGTATGTTGTACGTATATGTGTTTGTAGATGTGTGTATCTCTCTGTGCGTGCGTGTTTATCTGAAGGTATGTTTGATATTCTATAATAACACTACTCACCATTTTAGCATTACCAGTGGCACTTGTTCTCAATACATAAACTCCAGGTTCGTTAAACAGGAAAGCAAAGAGAGACGACGAGGTGTTCATAAGCTGATGTCGTTCAGCAAGGTCATTAAAAGCCCCGTAATCAAAGTTTGGATTAGTGTTGTAAAGGTTATCCTTGTCATACTGTGGGAAGAAATCGTTTGTTACAACAAATACCATTTGTTCGCCGTGCAGCAAGCACACTGTTGGATTTTTAATACCATTGAAATTTGGCGCCGGGCTCGAAACAGCTAGCAGACTTCGTCTTCTTCTTGATACTACAGGATTTGAGTTCGTTGTGTTGGTAGTGTTTGCCGCTGGACGTGCATTGGCGTCAAGAATCTGCTGAAGCGTGATAGCTGACGGGTCATATGCACCAAGAAAACCATCACCTAAACAGGAATAGCATAAATACTTAGTAAGAATAGACATTTCTTTACATAAACATGAATTTCTGCATCATCCGAAAGCCGCGGTAGTAAGTTGAATGATTTCGTTTCTTCTGTGATAAGTTTCAGTTGGATTTATTTGGTAGTGAAGAAGCATAAAGTTACGTTGAACAACTATTATAAGATTTCAGAGAAATAAAGGAAACTGTTCCCTATTCTTTTGAACCTGCTATGTACGTTTGGCTAAATTATTACACGTGAAAACCAACGAATGTTGAAATTTTAAATCGTCCCATTTTAAAACTTAGGGTTTATGGTCTACGGCTGGCACAGTTTCCAATAAGAAGGAATCATTTTATCACTCGCATAACGAATATCTGAATCATTCGAGATGCAACTGGTAATACAGTTATATGGGTGTTAAAATATTTAAGTTGTTTCAAGCAAACGAAGTCACATAATCAAATTTTACCCCAGCCAATAACAGAAACACACTTCTCATCGACATACCACACCTGAGTCGGTAGGATACTCCTAAAAGGATAAAGAACTTACCATCAACATTGCAGACCCTAAGCGCATGCTCACTTCCATCCAACTTTGGACATTTATCTGGTGAAAACACTTTATCAAAGTTTGGGATGGTTTTTAATCTTGGATATGTCCAGTTAACCTAAATAGGCAATTCAAAGTTCATAAATACACGTGCGATTAAAATCTGATACACAAATAAATAAACAAATATACAAACAAACTGATGTAAGAGCAAAGAAACATCGTGAAGGAAGAAAGAAAATTATAAGATTTAAGAACTAAGAAATAACAAGAAACGAAAAGAGACAAAAAATTATGAGGGAAAGTCGAACGAGGGAGAAGAGATAGAAAAATAAGAACACTAAAAGGGAGAGGAGGACGGTAGTTACGTATCCAGGATGCAATAAAAGCTTGAAAGAAAGCCAGTAGGAAAGAAAGATAAACAGATAGGTTGGTGATATTGTACAATTAAAATAATTGTTATGAAGACATAAATGGTGTGAATTTTTCTGTGAAGCGAGAGTATGTGTGTACGCGGATGTTCCGTTCTAGCGAGACGATTTTAAGACAATTGCTGGCACTCACCAAAGGGATTGGGTTGTGGAGAGGTCATAAAATTGGTTTGACACTACCACCACTATTTTAAATTTCAATATTACTGGTTGTATCACGAATTACTTATTTCACTTAATGTCCTGCAATTCATCTGGTTTATTCGGCCACTGTTGAAGAAAAAAATCACATGTGCAAAGTTGTGATGTGACGAAAAAGCGCGGTGCAGCTATCAACGACCAAAACCTTTTTCGAATACCATAACTACGACAGCGGACTTACGTTAATCGTACACCTGGACTGAAACATTTCTTGGTGCTATTTTGAATTAAAGGTGTGATCATAGTTGCTACCCTGAGAAGATCACGGAGTTCAATGGTCTGTCTATCATGCGGGCCCTACTTTCTGCATTTGACAAAGGTAGTGGCAGAACTTCATCAGAATGCCAGCCGTATGGGGAAGAGGTTAATGTTTCCTGACCAGAGTCGGCCGCATATTTTTCCATTATTAAGTGAAACAAATTGAGCATCTATCATTGACGCACTCGTGAGTGTGAAGCTATAGATGACATTTCTTCCGCCGATAGGTAACTTATTGTACAGACCACAGGAAAATGTCATGTTCTGGCAATAGGAGGTCGGAGACTTTACGCGATTCTCGAGTTACACTGCGATATAATCACAGAACGTTTGACGAAAATAGGATACCATAACCCCTTAAATGATGGTATATGTTCCAACAAAATCCTTCTTGGACCTCAAAAGGGAATACGCACACTAGACTACAACTAACTGTATATCCATTGTTGTCTAGAAGATAATATGAAAAACCATATTGGCTTGATTACGTGAAAGTTTTGGTGCTGAGTGGGTGTGAAAAGGGCATTACTTGCTTTCATGCAATGTCGCAAATATGCTGGATAATGTTTAGAAACACTTGAAATGATCATGCCAATAACACTGCGGATACGACTTATCTCCCTCTTTAGTAACAAATCTTTAACATACGTTACATGGATATACAACTCTTTTAACTCTACCAAAAAAAATAAGAGAAGGTTTACAAGACAACTACATCATGCAATTATATATCTATATCTATACATATATACATTTTCTTGAAATTGACCACTAAAACAGTTCTATACAGTAGCACTGCAAATCAAATACCTTACCTTTTGGCCATCTGGATACGTAACAACTAAATACGGTGGGCTGCTGCATATGAATGAGAAACGGTACTTCTGTTTTAATCGGCATTCCCTGTCACAAACTTGCTCAAGTTCTTTGCCCTATGGAAATAATTAAAAAATTTTAAAAGCAAGAACGCAAATATGGTATTGGTAAGAGATACTTCGCACGTGTAAACATGCTTTATCAGGTCTTAGAGAAAATTGGATCGATATTCAATGTTTGAATTGCTTCGTAATGTTGCACTGTCACAATATCAGTATTCCTGTAATGAAGAGTCCAATGACATTTGTTTCCGAAAGATGTGACACCTACGTCTTAGTGGATTGGTAACAAGTGACTCACTGATCACTAAAAAGAGACTGGATCGAGCTTCCTATTGTTTCCATCTGCGAAAAGGTGTGGTCTCGAATAATAGGCCCCAAATGTTAAAATAGCGCAGAAAGGTCCACAGTGATATGTAATATTGTTTATAAGCTTGTTTCATGAAGACTAAAATGGCGCCAAGGAACTAATCTCGGTAACTGACGTAAGATGGTCGATGTAGTGTTTTAGAGATCCGTGGTTCAGCCGCAGAAATAGGAAAATATTTTTGATACCTCTCAATTTTTCGGAATTGGTAAAGCAAATAAAGAACAGTTCATAAAACAGATAAACAAAAGTTTAGAAATATTTTAAAATGTTTGATTAAGTATAGTGGCGAGGTTGACGTTATTGGAAATCTTAGAGAATCACAAAATCATAGACATGATTCTCTGTTAAGATTATGGGATACAAGGAATGACTTTATTTGTACATTCTGATGAACACTCATAAAAACAACAAAGAGGCTAAAAATAAATCAACAATCAGCTCGTATATTAATTTTCGACATTAAAATAACAGATTGATTGCTTTGAAGCATCTGCAAATAAGCAGTGCTACATCTTTCTCTAATGCTACTGAAACATCTTCTTTTGGTCAATTTTGGTCCTACCTGCACACGAAAAAAAATGCTTTTCTGGCAGGGTAAGTTCAATAATCTAATTAAGATTCATTTAACGTCTAGTAAGATAAATACGCGTCGTGGCATAAAAAGGAACAGTTTTCCAAAAATTCCAAAATAATTTCAAAATGGTCACTAGAACGACGTGGGGTCTAATTCCCTTACAACCCAATTATACCTGCGAGTCTAACGTATACTAAGCGTTGAATTATGCGATAAAATCAACTACGTCATTGAAGATATGTTACATAACGAAAAGACAAACACTTACAAGGCACTTGCATACTGCAAGACTTTTGTCGTAGCCAACTGAATTACCGCCACACTCCTACAAGGCAATAGTAAGATCATTTCTGGTACAAGACTAGCATAAAACAAACCAAGGAAAGATCCGGGTTTGAACATATTCTCAGCAACAGTTTTTGGTGGTAGAATTTCTTCACTTTGCTGGGCAGTTTCTCAGAATTTCATTAATTACCTCTCACAATTCAATACGAAAAATAACAGGCGTAGCTCCATAGCCGTTCGTCTGGGATCAATATACAAGTTGGAACGGGTTTAGAGAAAATGTACAGAGGTAGGGGAGGGTATTGGGGGGAGCTCATTTTCGCAGAGCTTTTATCCGGGCAGCGAGGAGATACAAGAAATGAGGCTGAGCTGAATGGCGGAGAAGATATTGGTAGAATAGTATATTTCTGGCGACAAATCAAATAAAGACTGTTGACATCATGCTCAGCTTGTAGCTTCATCTCCAAGTTTTTATTAAGCCGAAAATCCTTCGATCGTGTCACACTAGTTTTTTAAAGTCCTTTTTTAAAGATATCTAAATAGTTAAGAAAACAACACAAAAAATTAAAGTAATTATAAAGAAACCCTGGATGCTTAGCGACGTAATTCAAAAGAGGATAATTGAAACTTGTGCATGGTGAGTAAGACCACGAAAACCCAAGAGCAATGAAATACAAGATTTACATCCAGGACGCAAAAATGTTTGCAACAAACAGGGCTCCTAAAGCTTACAGAATCGTGGAAGGAACGGGATGGGTCGCTCCAGTATACTAGAAATGAACAGGTTAAAAAAATATTAAGCGCACTGAAACTTGAAACAAGTTGCATGAAATCGAAAAATTGGTTTGTTTAAAGCATACATCTACGGATGTACGTAATATTGATAATAACAGGACGATCAGTGAGATAATGAGCTTGCGGTTATCCTACCACGGGAAAACCGATTTACAGGCATCTTTATTGTCATATAAACGCATGCTCATTTGATGATAGTGCTGAGAACAAATTGCTGATGATGACGATTATGTTAATGATGGCGATGACGATGACTCTGGTTATGATGATCATGACAATAATGATACTGCTTATGGTGATGACCGCCACCACGATCCAAATGATCAATTTATCAAATCACTCTTGTCATCATCATCGTCGTCGTCGTCGCCATCATCACAATAAAAATCACCATGATTATTCACTTTATCACACCATCACCACCACCATCAAAATCACCACCAAAATCACCATTATCACTGTCGTAGGCATCATCAAGGTCATAAACATAGTCACTCTTATAGACATTATCATATTACGTATATATCATTAGAATCTCATATTCTTCATACCGCATCACATTTTTCTTTCCACTGTGTTTCTGTAAAGCATTCCCCATGTTGAAATCGAGTTTGTCCTTGTGTACAAATAGGGTAGATCTTTTCAACGCATTCTCCATCTCTGTTCGGATTTTCCTCATATCCTTGTGGGCATTGGCACGTCCTGTCACTTGGCTGATAGTGCATAATAAAGGAAATATACAATCAAATGTCAGCGGTGAGCAGTTTCATGACTAAGAATGATATTCGTGAAAGAGTCAACCTCGTAGTGCTTCGGGTCCTTTTGCTACCGAATAAGTCACACCAAGAACATTAAAACTCCTCGATTATACAGCTGACAGTTCATTTATCTTTAAGAATGGAAACAACACTCCCATTAGGTAAAAATTTGATTAGCCAGAAAAATATATCTCCTCTTTAATTAGAGAAAAAAAGTAATTAACGCCCTTTCCTATTGATAACAACACAGCACAACAATTCTAGCAATATTAAAACGCTATTATGAACATCATAGTCACAACCAAGTTGCAACGTTACCCTGGTACGTTACCCATGTCATAGGATAATACCGTGGCAAGAGATAGTTCTTTACTGATCTTATTTTAGAGCTTCACTCGCATTTATCTTACTTGCATTTATCTATTTCAAGTTTAGACAACTCATTTCAATGCAAAGTGCCACTTCATATATGTTATGATCCTATCATATCGTGTGGCAAGCAAGAAATTTAAAAAGAGCGAACTTTATCTTTTAATTTATCCATACAAGATTGCGCGTTACTTTTTACACGTGTACTGCTCTATGGTGAACAACACGTATCCCATTGTCCTTCCACTTTCTTTAACCCATACACTATCACAGCCCTCCCCGTTTGGTCATCTCGCTTCTTTTCGTTGCGCCTTCATATTTTTCCAATCAGATATCACGCCGAGTCTCTGGTAACATCAATCACATTAAGAAAGTAATTGAAATAGTAGTATTAAAAGTAGCAGTTGCACACAATAGCAAAAAGAACAGCTCTGAAATAAGCTCTCCTACCAAAAATACTTTGCGTAATCCAGTACATGCACAAGTCTTCATTCCTCGAAGAGACTGTTTTGCTTGAGCACCGCATGGAAAACAAGCAGATTGCGCTGTTAGGTGATTAAAATGATCGACCTGGCAAGGTGTACAGTTAAATTCTCCGACGGCATAATTATCGGGGTTATATCGTCCCACTGCGCATGGGCGTGGGGTGACGTCACCAGCTTGACAATAGTAACCTGGGGGGCATGGATATGACTTAGTCGTGTTAAATCCGTGAACAGTCCCATTTAAAGTTGGTTCATCACTTGTTGCCCCTATGAATGGAATATAAAGTAAGAACAATATTATAACTGGCATTAAGTTCACCTGGATAAAGCATTGTAACAAAACACTAAAAACAATTTTGAGCCATATTGTGCCGGTCACCACCCAACTTGGCAAACTCCATTACATTCGCGATTGCATTTTGAAGTGCATTGGGAATGATATTTACTACCTCATACTGTTTAATATAGGTCTATTAAATATAATGCTCAAAGTAAAAATGTCTCGTTTTCCAAGTGAGGCGTACGGGATGACCACACCTGATGAAATCAGTCACACACCAGGCCATAAATAATAACCTAGCCAAACATTTATCTGGTTAGGTAGGAGTTCACTGGCTGCTCTTCTTGTATTTCATTTTGCGAATACAAAGCAGAGAATACATCTACGACGAGTTTCGAGTCAATGTCCATTTTTAATTTCAAAATGCTACTTTGAAAAAACCATCACTTCCATTTCCTCAAATCATCCTTTAAATGCCTCTTGATTCAGAAGTCGAAATAAGGAAAATTCCTATGATTGGAGGTTTTCAGGACGGCTTATTACAATGCAGACAAAGTGGCTTTGGGAAATAGAAGGGTAAAATTTGCTCGGATGAATTTACCGGACGAATGCTCAAAATGATCCGAAATATCCGACGTCCGGCCGTTATTTCGACCCCTGTGATGAACCCCATACTAGAACTTTTACGCTTAAGTGTTAATATAACTTTGAACATTTATGTGAGATCTTACCACTATTTTCTACGTACGTGTCAATTACAGGAGTACAAAAACAACGTTATGGTAACAAGCGCCACATAATAAAATTAGTTTCATATCATAAACACTATTCTATCTTTACATAAACACATAAACATGTCTCGGTATCTACTTTCACACCCGTCCCGGTCAATCTATGCGTTTTCTATCATGCAAATGGTTACCTTTTACCAACAAATACTGCAAAAACTGCACAAATGAATTTTTCACATAAAATCGGCTGCCCAACACCTACCCAGGGCAAATTTATAGTACTTTTTAAAGCTATTTGTAGTACAGAATCCCAGGATTGCTCTGAAGATAGGAGACATGTTGCTAGATTGAAAAGCTTTTTACGTCCGCATGTCTCATCTAATCAAAATGTTTCGCGCTATAAATTCGATCTTGTTAGTATTATAATTATGATGTAAGGTTCTGATGAGACAAAAAGCCTTTCAACCTAACAACATGTCTTCTACCTTCAGAGTAGATCTATGAAAGAAGAAAGAACTGACTGAACCCCTGCAGTTTGTCATAAAAAGTACAAAAAAGAGTACTTTGACTTGAAATACACAATGAAATAAACATACCCTCTTTGCAAATGACACCAGCCCTGCAAAGTGTACAAACAGCGCGATTTGGTGATGCTCCATAATATCCTGGTTTGCAGATCTCGCATGTGTCACTAAAATTGTGTCGAAGAGCACCGCCCTTTTCCTTATAGCCTAAAATCAGGAAGAAAGTGCTAGTAAAAGTTACACTTATTGGAAAAACTTCAGTTTTTAGAACGATATTCGTCCAGGTGAAAAAGACGACATATTCCAAACAACTAGCACCTATCTTGACCTATAATCTCGTCGATTTGGACGTTTTCGTGTTCAACTGTTCCCCCAGTTATGCAACATACCTAACGCATATGCCTACCTTCTCAAATTTTCCATCTATCCTTGTTCTCAAAAATCGACTGGCAGGGTCTAAGGAGCCAAGATGCAAAGACGTCATTAATAGCTTCTCGACCATAAGATTGATCTACAATTGATAGTTCCGTATAAATTCTTAAATGTCTTTATCACAAGTCTCTTGCACTTAACGTAACATAGAAGAGGCCTATCAATGCGTGATGGAAAGTTTGCTTGCAAACACTGCAACTATAACATGCTTAATCTTTGGCACTGTGCATTTTTCTGTATTTTCTAGCACCGCTCTTTGGATTACCCGTGGGCGAAGACTACACTATCTGACTACACTAATTTATCTATTATTACAGTCCACGTTTCTCTTTAAAAGGTCTCCCTTTCCGAACCCCAGTGGCAGCAATCATACATACTACATTCACAGTCTCACAAACAGTTGCAAATTATATCATGAAGCCCAGTCAAGATTCGGCAAGCTGCGTCTAAATCAATGTTAATGTAAAACATTAACATCATTGTTTTGCAGCATTACTGTTTTCGGTCGCATGTGCCTAAGCAGCCGATAGATGATGACGACTGTTTTTCAATTGAATACCATTACCAAAGGATATACGAACGAAATAGGGGAAACGTTCCCTAATACTCTTTGCACAATTATATTACCATGTTTTTTCAGATTACTACCTTGCTATTATGTGCGATTCGTACCCCCATTCCTTCCATCATTATGTGATATGCAGAGGCAACCTCCTAAGCAAAAAATTATTAAGCTACTTGAGGATCCTAGAGATGGCCACCAGTTTTCCCTGAGATACTTTTCACCAAGATCTCCAGATGTCTCTCTTCCAATTAACCCAAAAAATAGTCGTGTTGGTGTTGGATGCCACAGATTTTCACACTTTGGTTAAGTATTTATAACATTCACATACTATACTGCCTTTTTGCGTAACTACTCACTGCTCTTATCCCTAATCATTAATTAGAAATAAGAATCTCGGGAATTCCTTCTCTATCCATGATTATATGTGGGTCATTTACCACTTATATTATCTAAACCCTGGTCCACACACAAGATGAGGAAAGGCAAGCTTAGACAAGTACTAATTGATGTAATTCAACGCACTGCTTCCTACCTAAAACAAGTTAGGACTATACAAACACTCACAGAACTGATATTGACGCACTGATCGCCTGCAGATACGATACGTTTCTTGATATCACCAGGATTACATCGGGAATTAAAAAAGCTCACCACTGCACGTTGACGTATTAAGGGTTACTGTAGCCAATAAATTCTCGACAGAGGAGAAAATAGAAATAGATGCCACAACAATATCTCAGGATGGCATATATATGCTACAGTATCAAACCCGATCATGTTCATGATTAAAAGTGTAGTTTCATTGGACTTTAGATGAAAGAGGTAGCAATAAACTAAGCGAAACGTGTCTGCTTTAGTAACGAAGCTGGTTTTTGTACACGGAAGTAGAAATTGACATATCTTACCAAGAGGGCAAATTATCGGAAAGACAGCGCCTGCTCCAGTTATTGTGCAGTTGTCATTCCCGGAGCAGTAGTGCCCCAGCGGACATGGTATTTTCTGTTCCGTGGCATTAGGACAGTAAAACCCACTTGGACAGGGGATGCGTAGCTTAGCATCCGGACAATAGTATCCGGCGAGACACCAATCTGGAGTAACGGTACCATTAGGGCAGTATGTTCCATTCATACATGGTATGAGAGCCGTTGAACGATTTTGCGGGCAGTAGAACCCAGCTGGGCAGGGATAGCATTCTTCAACTGAACCAGCTCCAGAACTGTTCCTGAACGTTCCAGCTGGGCATGGTTCTGGAGTAAGACTACCAGCCGGACAATAGTGGCCAACGGGACAAGGAGTCTGTGTGTAATCTGCTGTGCCTGTAAACAAAAATATGAAATTGGCAGTGTTACATATCGACTGTTGTGCGGTGTGCGGCAATTTCATCACTGTGCCATCAGTAAATGAAACATATTTAAGTATGTAAAAAGCATGGCTACTTTAAATGAAAAAATGTAAGTGGGCAAAAAATCCAGATACATCGTCCTCCTTCAAATATGTAGACCAGACACAATTTCTTTTGTTGTTCAAATAAAAATGTATTTTCTTACTATATATTTATATAAGAGATGTGCATCACTACTCGTTTCCCTTTGGGAGAAAACAAAATTATCATATACTATATTTTTAAAGTTGTAACTCGTACGTATGTCCATGAGAAAGCGAATGCTAAGCTCAACTCTAAAAGTCCAGATCAAGTATGATAAATCGGTTATTACAAAATTTGCTAAAGCTTCTTCTGCTATCAATATCTGCGAAGCTCTTTATGGTAAGAATACTCATCTTCTGGTCGTATCACCACAGCAGTGCCATAGGGAGCATCGTATCACTACAGCAGTGCCATAGGGAGCATCGTATCACTACAGCAGTGCCATAGGGAGCATCACATCACTACAGCAGTGCCATAGGGAGCATCACATTACTACAGCAGTGCCATAGGGAGCATCATATCACTACAGCAGTGCCATAGGGAGCATCATATCACTACAGCAGTGTCATAGGGAGCATCGTATCAATACAGCAGAACAATAGGGAGCATCGTATCACTACAACAGCGTGATATCCCAAACGCCCTTTCTCTATAAAGTGAAACTTGCGTATAAATTTGAGTAAGTAGTAAACAATATAAACGCATCGTAATATTGTCTGGCCCACGCTGTCCCATCTTGATCGATTAGCTTCGTACTAACCGCAAGCGTCAATATACTAGCTTAGAACAAATTTGATCAGGAAAGGTACTACTTAAAACAGAACGGGCACTTTCACAAACAAATGGCTACGTTTAACTTACTACCAAACGTTGACGGGCCAGTTGAGAACCCCGGTTCCTGTCTCTGCAATTTCATGATGTTAAAGAAGACTTCCTGCATTTCATAAAACGCTGTCCATTTCAACGTTTGACTCTTCTTTTATTAAGCCTCGCCTTTGAGAAGTGGAGTACACCGTAAGCACTCCATGTATCATGATCAAAAACTCTAGAAGAATATATATGCTTACAAAATATGACACTTACCTTCCAAACGACACCAGTAACCTTTGGGACACGTCTTGCAAAAGTATTCATCACTTGCCTTAGTGACGTTGTTGTAGGTTCCTACACGGCATAATCTTCTGGTACTGTTGTAGGGGCAGAAATGTCCCCGTTCGCAAGGTTGTGGCACAGTATTTTCATCTGTGCAAAAGAACCCTCTTGGGCATAACTGGCAGTCTAGGATACTTCGACTTCCTTCTTTATCGATAACCAAGCCTTTCGGGCATTTAACCTTTGAAAGTGCACCTGCGGGACAGTAGTAGCCGATCGGGCATTTGATTCCGTTCAGACCATTTGTTGGCGATGGTATAGGACTACCTCTATAACATAGATAACCAGCACTACAATTACCTGCAATTCGACCTAGTTGGCAGAAACTTCCAGATGGGCAAGGCTCACACTGGCTGGGTTCTGACAATCCACTTATGTTATTTTTAGTATATGTTCCATTGGGACACGGCGTTGGTGCGACAGTTGCATTTCCGCAGTAAGAATACGCTGGGCAAGGTACAGGGTTTGAAGTATTGCCTTGACAGTACTTCCCACTTGGGCAAGGAAGGCAGTACCAAAGTCCATCTGAGTGCTGGTACGTGCCAGCAGGGCATCCTATTGGTACCGACGTACCATTACCACAAAAGTGTCCCTTCGGACAAGGATACAGTGATGGTTTTGAATTTCTTATTTTTGCATCTTCTGGGCAATAAAAACCTTGACTACATAAACCACTTGCTACTGAAAGACCAGGTCCCTCACAAAATTTCCCAGGGTCACAAGGGTAACAATCGTTTACATTCTTAGCACCGACAAATTTTCGGATTGTTCCAGGCGGGCAAACAGTTGCATTGGTGGTTCCAGCTTCACAGTAATGGCCAATGGGGCAGGGTGCATTG
The DNA here is from genome assembly GCA_010016065.2 of Carybdea cf. marsupialis auct. non (Linnaeus, 1758). NCBI lineage: Eukaryota > Metazoa > Cnidaria > Cubozoa > Carybdeida > Carybdeidae > Carybdea > Carybdea cf. marsupialis auct. non (Linnaeus, 1758). The sequence continues at coordinate 22,006 of JAAAKL020000958.1, read as the reverse complement.
AGACCATCATTTGGCTGTGAAATTTTTGCACCTGCTATACACAAATAGCCAGCACTGCAATCCGCCGTAGGCACCTCCTTTCCAGCATCTTTGCAGAACTTTCCAGGAGGGCATGGTAAGCAGTCACTCAACCGTGTTTTACTCGGCTCTGGTTGGTAAGTTCCGACTGGGCAATCCGTTCCATTGACTGATTTTGTGCCATTACCACAGTAATGACCACGTGGACAAGGGCTAGGTACAACTGTTCCGTATCCTGAACATGTATGACCCTCTGTGCAAAGCCAGCAAGACCCCAAGCCAACAATAGGTGCGAAGTATCCCGGATTGCATTTTGTCTCTTTGTGAGCACCTGCTGCGCAGTAATGTCCTACGGGGCAGATATAGCCACCCCCTGTCAGATTTGAAGGAGTTGGTGTAGTGGAACCTACAGAGTAAAAAAATTAGGTCGTTATTTTCATGTGAACTGAGATACCAAGTGACTAGTGACAAGTAAGGGGTGTTCAAGGGCTTAAACATACTACTGACTAAGATGAAAAGAGAGTTTTCAAAAATGATGAAAAAGGGGGCAAGGGTAGGAACACCTAACAATAACAACAACAAAAATTAATAAAACACCGGATACGACAAACTTGAGTCTTCAAACTCGTTAAAGAATAAACCACTGTCCGATTAAACATTTCGAAAAACCACTGCCCTTTACAACTAACATGGTTAACAATTACGAAACTCGATATGTCGCAGTTGGATGTCGATGTTCATCGGTGGATGATTGGAAGCTAATGTGGTGACTGGAGAAATGTGAACTATGTTATCACCGAGCCACCATACCTCAGTTAGAAGAGCAGGACGCCGCGATCGCGTGAGTCCATGTTCGAATCCTGGTGGTGACATTTTCACCTTTCTCTAGTTTCTTTTCAAATTCGACAGAATTAATGATTGTCTTCTCTGACATATTCCTGACGGAAATGTAATTAATTAATCGCTTCCCTTGCATTCCATCCTTTTCAATGCGAAACTTTTAAAAATCCCCCCTCCCCATACACTTCCAAAGGACACAGAGGTAACAAAATTATGTAAATTAACTTTACCTAATACGCATACGTAGCCAGGATTGCAGTCCTTTTCCTCCACAATTGGTCCAGCATTTGGATCGCACCACTTTCCTGTACTACAAGGTTTGCAGTCACTCACGTTTTTGTTTCCCAGCGATTTGGCAAATGACCCACGTGGGCAAGCAATAGGACTAGCTGAGCCAGTTGGGCAATAATGTCCCAACGGGCATATCAGATGAGGCGGATCCGGACGGCTTGCAGATCCATTGCAATAATATCCAGCCATGCAGAGGGCTTCTGGGGCACTCAAACCCCTCTGTTGGCAGAAATATCTGAAAAAAGGCGAATGAATTTTCCTAAAGTAAGTTACGGAAAAATTAATGAGAGAGCACGTAAGGAAATGATAAGAGGGGCATCCTGGCACCGGAATGAAAATATTTACTTTGAATTATGTAGCACAAGCTACATTTATGATCATAACAATAATCACAAATACAAGTTTTGTCAAAATGCCTATTTAATCACCTATGTATTCACTTTTTGTCTGCCATATTTCAAGCCAATATTCCTACTTTGTCCCACCGTAGGCCACTAATTAGACCAGAACCGACCCTTAAAACACAGTAAATGACGAATAATGTGGAATTTGGGTGTTGTAGGGCATACACTCCTGTACAATTAATCAGTAGTTTCCACTCCCCAGCAATAGCCAAGTGGGCATCATCTATTGAATGTCATAGGGGCAATGAAAGGAGAAAGCACTAGACATCGACAAATGCAGAAATACTAAATACCAAGGGATTCGATGAGAAGCGCCAAGGAGAGAACCAGCTGACATAGTGTGACCGCCAAAAACTTCATTTTATGAGTTGAGGCACGCTTGTAAGCTTCACCATCAGACACTTTTCAGTCACAGCGACCCTCTTGGCATCCTCGCAGAAACGCGTCCAGTCATTTTAGTCCTTTGCACAGGCCATTGGTTGATGAAATGCGGTCCCCGAAGCTGATCTTCCAGTGGTCTTTATGGCTTTGTGAACACATTCTACACGCTTTATTGATACCATACTCATTTTTCTTGTGTTTCCCTCTCCTAATTAGGAGGAGAGGTCTATTGCACTAAAGTTCGAATGTTTGGATACGATCGCTACCATTGGTAGCCATTGGAAAAACGAGACACTCAGAAATTTGTAGTTTTATGGTGATGGGCTGCTACTCAATGGGGTTTAGTATTACAACGTTACTGTAATCAGTGATTAATGGAAAAAGCGTCTTAAAGGTACCAATAGTGACAGAGAACATACACTTTCATAAAGTAGCAAAGGGAGTTATAAGTAGGGAATAGCTACCCGAGTTATAAATGGTCACCTCCCCTCCCCCTCTTCACTATGCCATTAACAATGACTATGTCTTCCTATCTGATAATGAAGAGGACTGGTAGAGAAAATAGTAGCGTATACGAATACGTACCGAACCGGGCATGGATCACACTCAGAGGACTGATTCAATCCCTTCCTGTTGGACCATGTTCCTCCGTAACAACCATATTCATTCGCATATCTTGTTCCTGGTGGGCAGAAATAACCTGCTGGGCACTCCCTCCCTGCCAATGATGTCACTGCAGTTATGGTGTTGTCACAATAGTATCCTTGTAGGCACTGTACACATGAAGATTGTCCAACATTTTCTTGGTAAGTTCCATTTTCACAGCGTCTGGGGACCGGATATCCCACTTTACAATAGTGTCCCTTTGGACAAATATACTCCGATGGTGATACGGTCTTTTGGCCTGACGGGCAGTAAAACGTTTCGTTGCAGTCTGCATTCGGATTTGAAAGGCCTATAGTTGTACAGGCTTTTCCAGCTGTGCAATTCAGACATTGTTCGACTTCGTAGTTTCCAGTAGAAGGTAAATACGTGCCAGATGGGCATGGGGCTGGAAATGAACTCCTGTTACCACAGTAATGTCCACTGGGGCAAACAATTTCAGTTGCGGAGCGTGACCCATTTGGACAGTAATATCCTTGCAGACATTCTCCTTTCGGATAGGGCAAGCCGTCCACATCGCAATACATTCCTGATGTACAAAGCTGCATGGTTGAAGATTCTCGTGGGCAGTAATATCTCTGTTTGCATATAAATGCCGATGGTTTGCTGCTCGACTGTCCTTTGGGGCAGTACCAACCGGGATCACATGAATTCGTCGGTTTCGAGTTACCATATCCTTGGCAGAAATGACCACTCGTGCAAAGTACACATGCAGTTATATTCTGCATTCTCTCTTTGTCGTTGAATGTACCCGGGGGGCATTGAAATTCATAAGGTGTTTTCGTACCTTCTGGGCAATAGTGACCAGTTGGGCATGGATACATTGTATAGTTTGCTGTGGCATTTGGACAGAAATAGCCAACGGGGCACGTTACGCACTCGCTGAATCCGTCACGTATGGCAAAAGTACCAGGTGGACAAGCTGCGAATAAAGTAAAAATGCTGTGTAACAACTGATACTACGGAAATGCTTCGTAATGTCAAACGAGAAACTCTACAAAGCTGACGTGATGCCTGACGGTGCAGAACGCTAGAAAACTAGAGATTTCCAACGAGAAAATTAAATGTACACTTGTAAGCCATACATATTTTGCTAGTCATCGGTTGGTACACTAATGGCGATGTCCTTAAAACATTTTAAAGACATCTTAATGGCTGCAGTGGGGGGGTACATGTCTACGTGCCACTATGGCTCGCTCCTAATAACCATTGTAGCTATATGTTTTCAAGGTTTCTATGCATAGTATTTGACTCCTTTTACTAATGTAGATGCACAACGTAACTCTAAGCCACGTTATAACATTAAAGCTACAATGTAGCCGCTACTGTTGGACTCATTGAGAGTACTAACATACCTATCGAAGATCCCATTCGAGTGTTTAAACCGACTGCCGGGCTTCCGCTCCAAATAGATTACGTTGGAGATGCAAGGTACTGTAATTGTTGTATCTCTTAAGAAACTACGAAACACTTATCAAATCAGACCTAGACCATAAATCAGAAAACAAAACCATCATAAAATAGAAAAAATTACCATGATATGTACGGCTCCCTGTCGGGCAAAAGTGACCTGGCGGGCATTTTCCTCCGATACTTAAGTACGTAAACGTTGCGGGACAGTGGGTCAGATTCGTCAGTGCAGGATATCTACTGTCTACTCCTGATATACAGTAGTAGCCTGCACTACAATTTCCACTTGGTGTTGTAAGATTAAAGCCATCGCAGTACTTCCCGGCTGGGCAGGGTCTGCAATCTCTTTCGGTGATCAAACCTTCTTTGTTACTATACGTCCCTCGTGGACAACGTTTCCAGTTCCATCCAGTACCAAGAGGGCAGTAAAATCCTTCTGGGCACTTCAGTATTCCGGAGGAGTTGACTCCTACAGATTCAAGACAACATTTTGAATTACTGCACAGGACAATCAAACAAACTGACAAGAGAAACTGCAGGGCACGTAGTTTTTCAGTCGAATCGAAGAGGGGAGGAGAGGCAGTTCGGCCAATTGAGTGGTCTAAACCATACTTTGCTCCCAGCCCATACTCGAAATAATGAACTTTTGACCTCGTGTTTCAACATGCCCAACATTTTAAAAAGTACACTGCTACGTGATAAGGAATATATTAACAACTGAAACTTCGTCTAGACCTACATAGTTTTTGTTGTAAATATGCTACGAAACGGCTGCCACAGCATACGCAGTAAATAACTACACATGCAAAGTTACTGTTACTCGAAAACGAGTACAAAGGAGATGACGTTCCAAAAGAGATTATGAAGAAACCTGCTTTTTACTACCTAACATTCTTCACCGGTTCATAAGGAAACACAGTTCATTTTCATCACATACGTATATGGAATCCGTCCCACAACCAAGATTTGGAACGAATGGCTCAAATCTCGACAGGGCATGTCTCACCATTTGTCAAAGATATTACTCTTACCACCGGTAAGCCACCTATAACCACAAGGTAAAAATAGCTATTGTATGAAACGTTATGGGTTTGATTTTCATAAAATTGTGGTGACAAACGCAACAGCCTCTTTATATCATGAATAACTGCCTTGAATATGGCCTGGCTTTTCAGGTCGCTGCAAAACGCCACTACATGACTGCACCTTTAACTCAAGTACAATTTTATTTTTATCTGATACAATCCAGATATACATAAATAGACATAAATAATTTGCCAAGATAAGAAAAACTCTTTTCCACGTACCTGGTGTTACATACTTTGATACACAATAATGCCCCGGCGGGCAGGTTGAACAGTTAGATGCCCTCGGCCAAGAGGTGTAAGTTCCGTCTGGGCAGTACTCTGGTTCACCATTTCCTCCTGAACAGAATTGCGCAGAAGGGCATGGCATCTCCTTGTCACTTGTACTTCCCAATGGGCAGTAATACCTTAAAATAAGACAAATAATAAAAAAAGGATAAGGAAAGGTACATCTTGACAAGTCACTTACATAAAGGCTATATTCCTGCAAAATAGATGTCGAAAAAATCAGTAACAAAACTAATAGTGCCGTTCATTAATACCTTGAGGCCACCCCTATCAACATCAAAAGTGGTTGATTAAAACTTTTTTTCTCATTCTATGCAAAAAGGAATTTCAAGCGTCTTCTACAGATTCAAAATATTTGGTTAGTAAGTATACAGTTACTGATTTTCCGCCATGCATCCATAGCTGTGATAACGCAGCCTTTAGAATATCTATTTTGAAAACAATCAATCCCCTTACTAAAACAGTAGCATATATATAGCAACATAGTATCAAATTACGTGATGATAAAAAAGGGCTAAGACAAAATGAAATTTCATACCACGAAAAATATACTATTCCCTTGTCATATGAATAAAATCATTGGAACAGTTATGGAATGACTTCATTGTTGCAGCTGATGATCGAATCTGTAATTTTTTAGGCAGTTTTTCCGATATCTATGTTATTAGGAAAAGCTTTTCTAGACAACGGCTACAGGGTGACACAATTAAGAAGGACTTACTGGGGTGAGCAGGATCCTGTCGGGCGAGTGAGTTTTCTGGTAGCACAATAAAATCCTTTAGGGCATTTTGCACAGTCGTCCTTCCGTTTCAGTTGCGTGCTGTTTGAAGCAGTCCCTTCTGGACATTCTTGAGGGGTCTCCCTCTGGGCTTCGCAGTAATGTCCCTCCGGGCAAGGAACCTCGAAGGAATGTTGAGAACCAACCGGGCAATAATACCCTGCCAAACAACTCCCGCTGACTGCAGATAGGCCAGTTGTGTTACAGTAAAATCCACCGGTACAATTAAGACAATCGTTTAGACTTTGACCCAGGATAGATGGACGAAACGTCCTCACTGGACACTGTCTTGGTTCCGCGATTCCTGATTAAAAGAAAATAATTATTGGAATGGGTGGCCGATAAAAGTACACGGTTATTTGAGATTACCAGGACTGGGAAAATTGGCCGGAGGAGGGTTGGTAGGTCTGCATATATATTAAAACTAAAAATTCTAACTATTCCTCACTTATAGGCATAAAACATCTTGCATCGTTAATCCATCTATTAGATACAAGAAAACAAGTTTATTTCGAATCGGAAGCGATGAAGTCACAGCAAAACTGACAGTTAACAAATATCGAAGACCGTTCAAAAATCCATTGTAAAAAGACAATCAACTATCAAAACTTAAGATAAGATTAATTTTAAAGGTTTTATGTTTGAAAGACTAATCTTACATACAATTTACACAATCTTTTACCCTAAAATAGGATATTTTACGTTTTCCGTCCGTAAACATTTTTGTGATGTTCGTTGGTGACCCCTCGTCGGGGTGTTTATGTCGTCACCACTTTCCAGAACTTTTTTCTCCCAAATACCCTTACATAAACTTTAGAAAGAGTCGGAAAGTTTCAAAATGGTGGGCCAAGACAATAATAAGATATCACTAAAGTTATAGAGCCGTGAGCCTACTGGTCCCTCTACCAGAAGTCTGGATGAGGTCGACAATTTACAACGCTTGACAGAATTCAGGAATCTTAGTTTATCAAATCGCAAAGTCTGTATAAAAAAAACCTAAAGCGGTAAAACAATTGGAGGACTATTATTCATTGCTTTAGTTGGCAGTCAGTTGGCATAAGCATATTAGTAGAACTTGTCCTTCTTTCTTTGTTTGAGTTTTCTACGGTTCCAATTCAGCCAGGGAATAATTTGACTGACAATCTATAAGATTGATAAAAACGACATCTTCATTCTGGGCCATGGCCACCTGCTCCAAAATGTTCTGGATACACGACTTTATGTAGGTAGATAAGAAGATTGGTAGGGTAAATAAAACGTACGTGGGTAGGGAGGGAGGTAAATAGGTTGGGAGGCAAAGGTGTAGGTACGTAGGTAAGTAGGTAGATATGGATGCAGCAGCAAGTTAGGCAAATCTCTGTCTTCTAGTACCTGCATAACTCTTCGTATTTGATTCGAGTTGGGCTTCCTAGGTAACATGAGCAAGAATTATTGTTTCGAAATAGAATTGGTTGTTATCCTTCCGGCCTTACGTAGTTTAGGTCCCTGTGCAGCAAATGTGACAACCACAAAAATGCGAATCAAATATATAAGATAGACCGTATAGTATGACAAGGCGAAAACGTAAGTTGATTTGCTAACAGAAAGAAATTTGAATGATTAGACTTGAAAACATAATGGAGAAATAGGGAAAATATGCCGATGGTGATAGTTTTTTCATTTCTCTACAACCGTTTATAAAACTTACTAATCGATATTTTTTGCGCCTTATAAGCATAATGCACACATCTTTGAGAAAACAAGGTGGCAAACAACCAACGACTAAAAAATTAAATGAAAAGCTAACCTTCGGGGCAATAGTGTCCCACTGGGCACTTGTCTCCAGATGTTCCATATGTTGGTGTGGATGTGTTGATTCCAACTCGGCAGTAGTAACCCGCAGCACAAGGTCTCCATGGGTTACTTAATCCATGACTGTCACAAGCAAACCCACCTATACATGGTATACAATCACTTCTCTCCTCCCCCCTTGTCCGATTCAAGAATGTTCCCAATGGACATGGATGCTGAGTATCGTAGGTGGTACCATCTGGGCAGTAATAGCCTTCTGGACAAACAAATGACGTAACCACAGAAACCGGGGTGAATGTTGCATTACAGTAATAACCTTTTGGGCATGTTTTGCACGTCCACTGACCAGGTTCGTTTTGATATGTTCCCGATGGGCAGGGCTTTGGGGAGGGGCTTTTTGTTGGGCAGAAATAACCAGTAGGGCAAGTATATTGAGAGTTATTTTGAGCAGCAGAACTGCAGTAATACCCTTGTGCACAATCGTTGGTTGGCGTTGGTAAGCCGCTTCCACCACAGTACATTCCTGGGGTACAAGGCTGACAGTCAGTTATATTCCTGAACGGAAAACAAAAGACTTTTCAATAGTAAGAGAAAAACTGAACCAAACAAAATCAAGACAAAAAGATTCTGTTAATTCTGCTTTTGAATAGTACTTTCATCAAGTAAGCTTAAGATGATTATCACAGCCGACATTCATGAATTATTTGATACCCATAACAACATGTGATGTGAGTAAAACAATGATTATGTAACAATGTTGAAAGAACGAAACCATTTAACATATAACGTAAGCAATCCATTGTTATACTTCTTGCTATGGTTAAATTATTAACATTGAATGAGTTGGCTATTGTAAATACGTGCGACAGTTCATAATAGATCCGTTGCCATTGGTTTAAGAAAATACCTTGAAACAGTGGGAGAAACGTCTAGTTATTTTATGTAAAAATTCACATAAGAATCAGACGTCATCATTCACATCTTTATCCCTAATTTATATCATCTTTCAATATTCCATTTCACTCAATTAGGATCCGACACAACGTTCAGTTTCTGAGGCAACAGTTTCTGGTATGGCAGTCTCTGATGTAACAGTGTCTGTTACTAATGCGTGTGCCAGGTGTCGTAGTGTGTCAAGCGGGCGTTTTATTGGTTTTTTTTAAAAAGTTAATTCACCCTCCTCAAGGCGGAAGCCACTACTAGGAACTGAGCTTCTTTTCCCTCTCATATGATAATCATACTTGCGGTTCCCTCTCTGTCCTATCTCTCGAAACACAGCTTGCCAATTCACGAGAGCAGACGAGAGAACACAGTACCTCCGCGATCGTGACAGGCAAGATCAGGTCGGTTCGAGCCCACGACCATCGCTTGACGAGACTGACACTCTACCACTATGCCACTACTGTGTTATTCAACTGAAAAAGCGTCTACAGTGCTAGCGTCTGCGATAAAACGACAGCACATTAATTAAGTATCGCATTAAAGTCTTTAACTATGAAAGCATATAATCTTCATCATAAACTTACACATTTCCAGTTGAGTTTACGAAAGTTCCTATTGGACATGGGAAGGGTGCTGTTGTCTTTCTAGGGCAGAAGTAACCTTTCGGACAAATGTTTCCTGTTACACCATCCGTCGGATTGGCCCTAACGGCAGCACTTGTACAATAATGGCCTTCCTTGCATTCGAAAGTTTCAGAGGAGAGCCCATCACGCTCACAGTAGTGCCCACCTGTGCAAGCAGTTCTATTTGTAGAGCCATTTGGGCAGAAATACCCAGCGGGGCAGATGATCATCGTAGGTGTTGATGCTCCTCCAGGGCAGTAATAGCCTCCATAACAGTCAGCTGTCGGTCCCTCGTTGCCGTCTCCTTGACAGTACTTCCCTCCAATACATGCAATGCATGCCGACGCATTGGTCTGTCTCATATGAGGATTGAATGTTCCTGGCCAGCACTTGTACTGATAAGCATGCGTAGTATTGAGAGGGCAATAGTGGCCCTTTGGACAGGGATTTGCGACGTACTGAGAGGAGTTGGATTGGCAAAAGTAACCAGGAGGACAGGACTTGCAATACGTTTGTCCAGTCTCGTCTTGATAACTTCCTGCCGGGCAGCCGATTGGTCTTGCAGATCCAGTTGGGCAATACGTGCCGAGTGGGCAAACACCTCCAAAGCCTAAAATGAAGGTAAACTGTCATTGTTATCATTCTCCAATCAGAAAAGTGAAATGGAATTACGCTTTTTTTTACTTCGAGTCTTTTTGCTGGTTCTTCTGTACAAAGCATATTAAGACATGTGAACAGTGAATTGGGTGTCAAACTTGAAGGTGACCAGCCTAATAATGTGGTGAAACGTGAAATTGGGATAAATGAGGTGGGTTGAAGTGGAATAGAGTGAAATGGAGTTTGTGAGTACTATATCATGAGAATACCAAAAATGACATAGGGATACCATAATGTAGAACTGCGATTAAAAAGCTTGAGTTGACACTTGTTCGTGAACATTCTCTGTGGGTCAGTATCTTGTAAAAATAACCACAAGCGTACTCACCTGTATGCAGTCCAAGTAATGAACAATTGGTTGGGTTGATCGTGGAGTTAGCAGCGTTAACAGGATCCGGTCGGTCAACACCAGATATGCAATAATGTCCTCCTCTGCATGGGCCATCGTTTTCTGTTGCATGCAAGTTGGCACAATAGCGTCCAGCAGGGCAATCGCTGCATTGACTCTCTAAGTACAGACCAGTCTCATTGCTATAGGTGCCACGTGGGCACGGCTTCCAGTTAAGACCAGTGCCTTCTGGACAATAGTATCCTCGTGGGCATGCAGTGTATCCTGAATAGGGGTTGGCTGTAAGGTTGACTGGGAGGCAGTAGTACCCATTGGGGCACGATAAGCAAGTAGATGCTCTTGTAAAATTAGTAAAGTAACCAGGCAAGCATTCTCTGGGAGTAGCACTACCTAAAAATTTAAACCAGAAACATGTTTCCACTTTAATGCACTTGTAACGTAATATTTTTATGAAAAGAATAATACATTGGTACCTAGTCATTTCATTATTATGTATATTGATACTGATATGTTGAAAGATGAGGATATCTTATAGGTGTACCCATGGGGAGCGAGGGGTGGTAGTGTATTTACTAATTTTTCTTAGCTTTTGACTTTCGCTGTTCAATATATTAGCGGAAAATATTTGTACTAAACCCTTTTTGGTATCAGGCACCTATATATAAAACTAGTGGTTACACCCTTGGAAGGTATACTAATAACACTAGAAGGGACCCACTATCTGACAACACAATACACCCCAGCCTTTTTAGACTTGTTCAAAAGGCCTTTGCAAGAGAAAATAGTTTGAGCACACAAAACAGACTTAAAATTGGATGCCTTAAAATATGAATGATAATAGAGATATTTTACCCATATAAGACTTCAGCAGTGAAATTTATGATCCTCAGAAATGAATGGGTAGCGCGCATATGTAAAATGGAATACGATCTAGCACCTACGGAGAATCGCCTTCCTTCCAGGGACTTTATTTACCCTCCTTTAAACCCACTACTTTTTACCATTCCAAAACCCGACCTGCGTTTTTCGGCTTTAACAAAGCTGAAGATGATGAAATGGATGAGATTCTACTAATGGCTTTAAAATTTGCCACCTACGACAACTTTCAGTGAATGCGTAGTAGACCAACGTATACTTCACAACAAACTTTGTCGACATCGAAAACACAACTGATAATGATTTTATGCCTACATCTTGATCACAACTTTTACATGGTGTATAGCGATAGGCTGTAAGCTAATAGGCAACTGAAGTTACAGAAAGCTCATAATCCTCAGGCTACAAAACCATACGAGTTAGGATTACATTACATTCAAAGTGAAAGACCATTATGAAAAGTACTTCTGAGGCCTTCTCCTTTAAATGTATATAAAACAGCAAAAACTACATAACTGTGGGTCTTGTCTCTTAGATCTGACTAAAGGTCCTGTTATCAATTCTTGTCCTTACCAAAAGCTACCGTACATGAAAGGAAACAAGACTGAAATTAAAACAATGCATGTACTTACCAGTTGGGCAAACTAGTCCAATTGGGCAAGAAACTGCATTATCTACTTTCGATCCTGTCGGGCAATAAAATCCTTGTCTACATGGTCCAGTCGGGGAGGATAGTCCATCTTGATCACAGAAGGATCCTTTTGTGCAATTCGTACACTGACTTTCTTTCCATAATTTAGTTGTGTTTGAAAATGTCCCACGTGGACAAAGTTCCGGCAAAGAACTTGACTTGGGGCAGTACCTACCATATGGGCATTCAACCTGAGTCCTACTGATTGAACCATTTGGACAATAGTATCCTTCTTGGCATGGTCCTGTAACATTGTATTTTCCCGGGGTATCACAAAAGCTACCAGATGGGCAGGGACTGCACTGACTTTGGGAGGTGAGCTTTGTTGATAATCCTAATGAACCGCGTGCGCATTTCTCGGGTTCTGCTGATCCGAACGGGCAGAAGTGGCCAAGGGGACACTCGTTTGCATTTACTCCTTCGGTTGGTGATGAGGTCTTTGCTCCTGCATTTGCAAAAAGTATAATAGAAATGAAATTTTGAGGATGAGCAATAAGACAACAAGATCATTTTTTACTTTTATTAACATTTTAATCAGTCTTCGTGTTACAGGTTTTAAAGTCATGTTGCCAATGATCACATGAGCATACAACGTTTGTAAACAAAATATTACTGCTAAATTGGAAATGGCATTGGAAAATCGAAGTGAATAATACAATAAGAAATAGAAACCCAAATAGAAGAGAATGGCACTAGAGCTGTAGTTAATACGAAATGATACCAAAACGTAGCGTGCAGTCAACTACATTGGTCTGTATTTACTGGCAGTAGGTAAAATTTGCACGAATAAAAGAAATGCGCAGAGAGACTTTGCTAAACCAATAATAACATTAAAAATAAAAATTTTTATCATTATTTCACCCTATTCAAGTCCGAAACCACTACTAGGAACAGGATTACTTTTACCTTTCCAATGACTATCTATTCATGCTTGTTATTCATGCTATTTATGCTTTCAGTCCCCACTCTGTCCTATCTCTCGAAACATAGTTTCCCACTTAACGAGAGCAGATGACAGAGCACAGTACCTCAGGGTTAGTGGCAGGCAAGCTCAAGGTCGGTTCGGACTCACGACCGTGAGTCTGGCACTCTACTACTATGCCACTACTGTGTTGATGCAGTAAACACAAGATCACTAGAAAATATTCCTGAAACATACCTGTCTATACACAGTAAAATCCTACACATAACTCCTAAGTTTAACTTTCTGTCACCATTGTTGAGGTTGAGTGCGTTTAATTGAGACACTTTTGCCTATCTGGTAAATTAATTACCCAACACCAGTATACACGTAAACGTAAAATTAAGCTCAGAGCTTGCTCAATCCTCAATTGGACTAATCATGGCATATCATTGATATGTCATATATTGAAAGCCTGGCTTTACAGAATAAAGATCCTAACAAAGGTAACGAACGCCTTGAAAGCGTGAAACCTTCGCAATAGTGACGGGAAAAGATTGCAGGTCCTCAAAAATGAAATGTTCTAGAACTGTGCTACGCCTTCAAAGACGCAACCGACTACGTAACATTGTTTTGCGTGCAATCTGAAGTTAAGAAGGCAATCCTACACATAGTTAAGATAAACCGCTTAGCAGCAGAACTGCATGCGGTGTGCAAGAGGACAACAGGACCTAAATAATTAAAACCGGTAGCTTGGCTAGATTATATTTGGGTGACCTTATGCTTAGACGACTGATATTGAGGAATTTTATTTCAGAGGTCTTATACCGTGACGGAGTAAGTTTTCAGAACTTGATTACATATGTCGATATATCTTTATGGTCTAAAGTTGCTAATGTCTCTTTAAACTGGAAACATATTTATAAGCTATTCTACCGGATGAGAAGTACCTAATACTATATTTTCCTCATTGCTACAAATTGGTATTAATAAATCCTTAACAAAGAATCCACTCAGATAGCAAAAAACTTCGAAACTTTATGTAACGAAGGCCTTTTGCTTCACAGACACAAGTAAAATCACCCTGTGTGAATCCAAATTGTTTGGGCTTAATCTTAGTTGTAAGTTAGAGCTTTACCTTCTGTGCTTTATTATTCGGTTTACTTTAATAAAACGAGTTGCTATAGTTCTAGAATAACATAAACAAGAACTATAGTAATCACTATGACGATCACTGTGGCGACCGCTATCGCAATAACAAAAACAAAACAACAAAATTAAAACTACAAAGCGATTGCAACGACATCCTACCTGATCGACAATAATAGCCGGCACTGCATTTTGTGTTTGGATACGACAGTCCCAGCTGCCCACAATAATATCCACCAAGGCATGGGGTGCACTCACTTTGAGTAGAAATGCCAGTAACGTTATTAAAGGTACCAAGTTGACAAGGGAATTCCTTCGACACCCTAGTACCGTTTGGGCAGTAATGTCCATGTGGACAGATAAAAGTTGTGAAATTTGTTACCGGTGTTGACGAAACTTCACAATAGAAACGTGCTGGGCATATCTTACAACCGGACATTCCTTTCTGGTCTTGGTACGTGCCCGAGGGACAGATTTCTGCATGGGGCTTCCCTCCGACGCAATAATATCCCTCAGGACATATCTTTTCTTTTTTCGATATTGAACCTTGTGGACAATAATATCCACTATCACAGTCACCAACTGGAAGGGCGAGGCCGCTACCGTTACAGTATTTACCAGGAGTGCAAGGTTTACACTGGGTTTTGTCTTTCGCTTGTCGACTGTCTAGAAACGTCCCTGGCTCACAAGCCACCTGATATATTGTCCCCTCTGGACAGTAATAGCCTTCGTTGCATTGAACTGGGGTGTTACTTTTCGAACCCAAAGCACAGTAAAACCCCTCTGAACAATTTCCGGTAGGTTTCTCTAACTCATCAGTTGCGCAGAACGTTCCAAGACTGCAAGGTGTTGGCATAGTTGAACCAGGTGGACAAAACTGGCCTGCAACGCATTTTCCTCCATGAGTTACAGTCTTATTTTCAGAAGCACTACCATTGCAATACCAGCCAGGGGCACATGGTCCAGTAGGCCAGGACAGTCCATGCCCTTGGCAATACATACCCCGTGTACAAGGATTGCAAGAGGATGAATCTTTTTGCTTTGTTAAGTTATTAAAAGTGCCAGGTGGACAAGGGTACTGATACGGATGAGTTGTGTTCCTTGGGCAATAATGCCCACTAGGGCAATGCTGTGTAAGGTATGAAACGGATGATTGAAGGCAATAATAGCCAGCTGGGCAAATGTCGCATGAGGACCTTCCCGTCTGGTTGTTATACATCCCTGCCGGGCATGGAGTTGGTACAACCGAACCAACCTCACAAAAATGAGCTGTAGGACAGATATCTCCGATTCCTTTGAAAGACTGGCCAAGAATCGATCCATAGGGGCATGTATCGTTGCTCGCGTTATGAGTGTTCACATATGGTTTAGAAACAGCAACACCTAAAAAACACAAAAGCAAAATAGAAGTAAAATGTTGAGTAAGCGAATGAGAGATAGTTTTCTTTACAGCTAGTCTACACGCCAACGTTTGATTACCTGGGTACGCTGAGGTATGCTACAAACGTATATTATGGCAATGGCATCAAAACCATGTCTTATTGGCTGTTTGACGGAGTTACGTCTTCACAGAGAGCTTGTTGCACATTTATAACCTTGTAACATCTGCCCGGTAAATTTGTTCCTATGTTTATTGCCCTGCATCTACTAGGATAAAACGTAACCAAGTAGTGACAGGAATGCGGAGCCCTTTTACATCGACATAACATTTACTACGATTGGAGTCCACATCAAGGAACATTCCTCAGAAGTAAAGCAAATTCGTTGGGACGCAAAGCTGATGGCGAGGTGGAAATATATGTAACCATATGTATAACCATATCAAGATGGTCACATATAAAAACTTAAACCGCCCACAAACAGCCTGACTACTTCCTTTACGCCGACCGGTGCTTCTACAACTCTTAACCGTACGATGTTGCGACTGGTAGTAAGTGAAAAGAAGACAAGTTGAAATCCTGCGCAGTTATTCTGGCGTTTTGTGACTCTGTGATCGAGAAGTTTTAAATCGTACTTGGATTAAACCAAACGATTGAAAAGACGGTCTTTTGCAACCCTTAATAGTGCAAAATGGTGTTCCTGTTACCGATCTTAGGATTTTGATCTAGCTGTGAAGATAATTAGTGACCACGATCAAACATCTTAAGTCTTAGAGACGAGCAACTATCTACTTCCCCCTGGTGAACTACAGCTTATCTTGTGTAAGAGTGAACTCATTAAACAACTCACAGAAGTGAGACATGGTACTTAGTACTAACCGATTTTGCAGTAGTATCCAGGTTCGCACAGTCCAGTGGCTCGTGTCAGCGTTACACCATCGCAATAGCTTCCTGGATCACAACTGATACAGTGGCTCACTTTGTACTTGTTCGTCTGATTGCTGTATGTACCCGATGGGCATGGAGTCCAATTTAAACCAGTGCCAGCTGGGCAGTAGTAACCTCGGGGGCAGTTGTAATATCCTACGGTCTCATTGTTCATAGCAACTGTCCAGTTTAAGGGCGTGCAGTAAAATCCGTCAGGACAGATGTCACATGTCGAGGCACCGGTATGGTTTGTAAACAATCCAGCTTTGCATGGTTGCGGGTAAGGGCTGGCACTAGGGCAGTGAAATCCTTTCGGGCAAGTAAAAGGTGTAGATATCTTTGAGCCGGTTGGGCAGTACGACCCGTTCTTACAAGCTCCTGTAACTGATCCAAGACCAGAAACCTCACAGTAAAATCCTAAAAGAACAAAAAGTAAAATAAGAAAACGTAAACGATTTTGCATCCTCTTTATTGACTAAATTTTATATACGCTAACATTAGTAGTTTTAATCAGAATCGTATACCAACCATTCAACCTCACTGGACATAGAAAATGGATGTCATTGGAGTACACCGGGTATGTGTAAAGAGACTGCTTTAGGGCAACTTCATGGCGAGGAATGCAGTTTACAGATAGTATATTGCTTTATGTCAGTACAAGTGACTGATGCAATATTGAAAACTGGGTTACAGCAAACTCTTCTAACTGGAAGGCACATATCTCAATGCTTGCTCCTTGTACACAAACCTGGCTCACTATTCCCATGAAAAAGTGCAACATATAAATGACTGTACACACAAAGGTATTGCTGTAGTGGTCCAGTGACGTGTTCCGTCATCACGCTTGTCAGCGGAGTTTACCAGCACAAAAAGTGAATCCTAAAAGGCATAATCTGGGCTATAACCCAACACAAACAAGATTACACCAATACTCTTACCTGCAGTGCAGTCCTGGCATTGAGACTTCATCCATCTTCCTGTGTTCGGCTGGAATGTACCTGGGTCACAAAGGGTCTGCACGGGTGAGCCTTCCGGGCAGTAAGTACCTTGTCCACATACTACCTGTTGGTCGCTGGACGACCCGACTGGGCAAAAATGACCTTGCTGACAAGGCCCACTTGTCTCATAGAGCCCCGTGCTTCCACAGTATCTACCAGCAGTGCAGTTGACACATTGAGACGAACTTACCAAACCTGCATAAACATACAAGATTTAATATCAAAACATATTCAAACTATTGAAGCTGCAAATTCTACCTCGAATTTTGGGTATGCTCGGTTACATCGTTTGCTAACCCACTAGAACAGTTACGACAGGTTTTAAGGGTTTTTACCTCGACCATATTTTAATATTGTTTTATATGGCAGCGAGACGTGGTTAGCAAAGGCAGAGGGTGTGAAATGAATACGAAACAATGACACAATAATGATAAAGTGGATGTGTAACACGAGTCTGAGTAACGGAGCTATGTTAAAGTAGCATTAGAGAATGTATATTTTTCAGAGTATGGCAGTATTCGGTCATTCAGGAAGGATAGATGGGAGTGCGTGATTAAGTACATGTGAAACTATTATTGTTAAAAAATGTGACGACGACGACGATTACGGTGGCGATAATGACGATGGCAACGACGACGACGAGGAGGAGGAGGACGATGAGGAGGACGATGAGGAGGACGATGAGCAGGACGATGAGGATGACGATGAGGAGGACGAAGAAGAGAAGGAAGGAGGGCGGAAGATGATAATTACAGAAACTATAAGTAGCATAGCGAGGCCTGGGCAATTTGAATAAGCAGCATAGCGAGGCCTGGGCAATTTGAATAAGTAGCATAGCGAGGCCTGGGCAATTTGAATAAGCAGCACAGCGAGGCCTGGGCAATTTGAATAAGCAGCACAGCGAGGCCTGGGCAATTTGAATAAGCAGCATAGCAGGGCCTGGGCAAATTGAATAAGCAGCATAGCGAGGCCTGAGAAATGTGAACACGTAAAACCTTTGGATAGCACGATGTCCTACCTTTCAGCAAATGGCCTAAACATACTCTACCATCAGGGAAAAGGTCACACACCCTCCCCCAACACACATACTCCTCAAAATGATATTTTAGACCGGAAATCACTTCGTATGGCACTGAATAGCATGATAGTTTTAAACTTATGTAAGCCCCGACAGAGTTTCAGGTTGTTTCTATAAAATGCCTCATGCAACATACCAGTAGACAGAGATTGGAAAATACACGGAACCTTTGCTTTACCTGTTTTATTGCTGAATGTTCCCTTTGGGCAACGTTCTGGTTCGCCCGTTTCACCAGGGCAAAAGCGACCAGCTGGGCATATATTAGCGTCATCACCTTGGTTGGGAGTTGCCGATGTAGAATTTCGGCGGCAAAAATAACTAGGAGCGCACGTTTTGTTTGGATATGAAATACCTGAGAAGAAAGTTTAACAATAACAGTGATGTTAGATGAGTTTTTAAAACGTCAAAACGAATCAAGTCGGAGGTAATGGATACGACCTACATGAAGAAACGACGGGGAGTCACATAGTAAAAATCGCATACACGTAACCATAGAATACTAACAAAGTTACCATCTAAGGCGACGTAATAGGCTAGAGACACTTGTTTAAAGAGTGCAAACGTTTAAGCTGTTATTGATTTGATAATGGCCACATACAGAACAATCGAAACAGAAAAATACAATAAATAGGTTTCAGCAAATTTACTCGCGAAATCTTGCAAAATTGCAGCTTTCCCGTTGCTGATCTGGGCAAACGTTAATAGCGGCTCCAAACTGCCATCTGTTAGCAATTGCTTCAACCACAGTTGGCGTAATAAACTTTGGCTTACTGTGTCGGCGCTCTTGTAGATGAGGTAAGCTAATATTGAAGTATAGCTTAGGTATATGTTCACAACATGCTGAAGTCAACTTAATTAGTAGATTCAACAAAACGAACAAGTGATGGGTTTGATATATTCCTCGATTAAAAGGGAAGTGCAGTGATAGTATTTGAGTGCGATGTGGTTTGACGATCTTAAATACATTAAGAGTACAACGTATTCTAATAAAACGATGCTCACCAATAACTGGGCAATATCGGCCTGGTGCACATGGCTTGCAGTCATTAACTGTGGTTCTGGTAGCCATATCATTGTACGTTCCAACTGGGCAAGGATTTTCATGGGCAGTCTTCGTCCCGTTCGGGCAGTAATAACCAGTAGGGCAGGGGTATGATTGGTAGGAAGTCATATTACTGTATGGGCAGTAGTATCCTTTCAAACACGGATAGCAAAGTGATAGCTGTTCTATAGGCGCATATGTGCCAGGGTTACACGGCTTAGGTATGTCAGTTCCTGATGGGCAGTAGTGTCCAACTGGGCATCTACCACCAACTCCGGTTTCTCTCCCATCATGATACGGGCAGGTACTATTGACTGTCGTTAATGGCGTTGTAACATTGTCGCCTGTGGGTCTGGGCCTATCTACACCATATCGGCAAAAGAAACCAGGGTCACAAGGTGCCGTGAAAGATGTTGCATTCTCAAAGCTACAATACTTTCCGCTTGGGCATGGTGAGCAATCTGCAAGCTCGTCATATCCTGTTCCGGATCCGTATGTACCTCTCGGACATGCCTTCAGATCATGTCCAGTGCCTTCTGGGCAATAAAACCCTTTCTTACAGGGCCGAGGCACACCTGCCTCAACACAGTAGTACCCAGCTGGGCAAGGGTCGCATTTGTGAGCGTGGGTGTGATTGGCCATTTGATCACTAGGGCAAGGTTTCGGATTTGCAACACCACCAGGGCAATAATATCCAACCGGACAAAATTGGTTTGTTGGCTCTCTCTTCGATGTTCCAGCCGGGCAGTAGTATCTAAGGTAAAGAGAATAGAATTTAAAATAATTAAAATTAGTTATCAGTAAAAAGAAAGCCGGGGGAGACACTGGCATGGTAATCAGACATATAAAACTTAAGAGCAAACATCTGCTAATTGGTAGTGGCCAATAAACATCTTTCGCGGCTTTCACGTTTAAGTGTCCCTTTGTCCCTTGGGCTTGCCGGGGGGGCCATTGTGCAATTTATTATCCATTAATTATAATTGCTGTCATTATAAATACTCCCATTTCAAGTCTGGACAAGGAATCCAGCACCATAAGTGGTGTCCACGGTTCCAAGACATCATTTTGAGGATTTAAAGGTAAGACTAGGCTGTAGAGTGGTTAAGTTTAAACTTGTGGAACTTGAGCCACCAGTCCAGTAGTCATAATACTTAGTTACTACGGGGATCCTATCATTATGGTCGAATGGATGTCACTGGGGATAAAGCTACGTAGAAGAAGGTAGATTGTGAAAGACAATATCGCATTACAACAACAAGAAATTCAAAACATGTAGACTTTTGGTTTGAGCTTCAATTGCATATATAGACCTAATAGTGGACAATCGGATTTCGACGAGCAACGAAATGCGATGTACGTTTGACAGTGTTGATGCTCAAACTATAGCCATAGATACTTGAAAGCAACATAACTTCATATATGCATCGAGAAGGGTGGGCAATAGTATTAACGTGACTGCTTAAATTTAATACATGGCGATTAAAACAGCAGCAATGATGGACACACATCAAATTTTACTGAAATAAAAATATTATACATATTCTTCCTTACCCAGGAGCACAGTCTCCTGTTGCCATACTAAGTCCGGGTGTGGCACAGTACTTTCCACCAGGGCAAGGCCAGCAATCACTAGTCACGTTCTTTCCCTTAGTTACATTGCGGTAGGTTCCTGTTGGGCAGTCTGTGGGCTCCTTGCTCCCCTCTATACAGAAACTTCCTGGTGGGCAAGGTATCCAATCTGGACGGGAAGCGCCACTTGGACAATAGTATCCAGCCCAGCATGGTCCTGATGGACTGGTTAAATTTTTCTCCGAGCAGTGTTGCCCTGGCGTGCAATTGTAGCACTGGTTCTCCGTTTGAAGCTTTTCTTTATCACTATAAGTTCCCCTTGGGCAAGGCAAAGGTTCATCAGTCCCTTCAGGGCAGTAGAATCCCTTTGGACAAGGCCCAGCATTGGTTTCGTTGAATAGCCCAGGAGAGCATTGATGTGTTGGACAGGTACAATTTGTATTATTCTTGGTTACACCTACTGTTCCAATGATTTCTGGAGTCGAAACGGATGCTCCACTTCTACAGTAATAACCTAGTAAATAGAGACCAAAACAAAAAACATTAGATTTTGAAAGTTTCATCGGATTCGAAAAATTTGATAGGTATAACATGAGCTAAATGTAAAACGAGCACTAATATAAAGGAAAAGGAACAAAAAAATTTCTTAACACATATTCGCCTGATACCTAGCGCATCCGAAATAGACCAGGGGTAATTATACCCACACCAAAGACGAGATGTCACGCTTTCCACTAAAATCAACGCCTCTCGAATTCATGGGAGCGTAATCAAGTAATACAGAGTAAACCATAAAACACTTAAAACCTAATTGAAGTAAGAAGTGCAGCTGGCGGGGCTGCACGATGGCATAGTTCACGTCATCCTATGGAAATG
>JAAAKL020000957.1:0-34481 GCA_010016065.2 Carybdea cf. marsupialis auct. non (Linnaeus, 1758) | reverse complement strand
TACAAGGCAATTTTAAAGCATTGCATAGGCAAACCATCCTTTCTCGGCCACGCCCTCGGCCACGCCCATGGGAAATGAAAAGCCCGGTTTAGCCTCCCCCCCCCCCAATAATTATTTCGTGGTTACGGCACTGATTATATTAAGACTTAGAAAGTTATATTTCACTGAGATTTCTTCTAATACTGATCTACAGAGTAAAAAGTAAATTATCATCAAGACGTTTCATTCTATTTGCTATGTAGCATAAAAAGATGAAAAACAACTTTTTAAGCTCAGAATAGATTTGAAATAGAATGATCCATCATAAGAAGGAAATATGAAAACAAACAGATTAAAAGTATACCTCTGATGTCTTTGTTTTCTTTGCAGAATGTGTAGACAAGGTGAATGACTGTAACAAGTATCTGGCTAATTGCAAAGCAACCGGAGCCTGGGGAACCTACATGAAAACGTATTGTTCAAAATCCTGCCCAGAACTCTGTTGTAAGTGATATTTTTATGAAAAGCTTCATATTAAAAGTAAAAACTTGGTCGAATATATGATGGAGCTTGGATACCAATAGGCTCCCGTTCTTTATTCATATTGCATGCTTTGCTTTCGAAGGCTAAATTTATAATGTTATTACATTACTTTAATTGCGATGAGCTGGAAAGGATATGAGATGGGAGCATATATGATGTATCAGTAAGCAACTGTCTAATCAAGAAGCTTAATAATGGACAAATTCCTTGTGGACCTTTTACATTGATTCGTACGGATACTTATTTGAGTAAAGAAATTGATATGAGGTTAGAAATTTTACCTTATCGGTGTTTTAGGGACATATATCAGTATGCTTTTTTGCTTTGTTTTAATTCTTTAGAAGCCTATCTCAATTGATATTGTTCGATCGTTTGTTTTGAGTCCGTTCCTAATCGCGATATAATCGTACCTGACGTACAAAAGGGAGCTTATAGACGAAATGGCATAGCACGAAATGTTCTTTGACGAAAAATCTCTTACGTTACTCATTCCTGTTTTTCCAGTGTATTGTGGTTATCCCAATACTGGTAAGATCAAAGCACTCAGTTTAACCATATACCAACTGAAGAAATAAGTTAAGAACAAACAACACGGAAAATTACATACATTTGATGTATTATTTGAATATCGAGATTTTTATCTGCCCGTGTTTTGGGTTAATCTGGTATCTTCAAGAAAATAGAATGCTACGATTCTCGTCTGCTTGCTGTTAAGGGAATGTTGTCCTTGCCACATATTTACTACCTAGTTTGCTGTCAATTTTCATGAGGACGATCCGAGGTTCAAGTCTAATGAATTGCTTTGTTACGGATAGTTGATACTACTATCAGGTGCTGACATCCCTAGAAATGCAATAAACCTCTTCTACAAAGCGTCTTGTGATATGCGATACAGATAGGGTGTTTTAGGCTCCCCCTCCAGTAAACTCCGGTATTTTAGAAATAGCATAGGTCTGAGATTTGGGCATATTGCAGTTAAATCTTATTGAAACATGGTAAAGTAAGTTTCGTTGACGCATTTAGCGTTTTTTTATGTAAAACTCGATTTTTTCCCACAAGATGGAAATTTCACAATCACTTTAGTTAAGAACAATCACCATGCCCTTGATTGCAGTAAAATACTCTTAAATTGCCCTTAACAACTTAAAATTACTTTAAAGGCATTCTACCATGGAAACTTTTTACATTGTGGGGAGTTCATGGCAATTTTCTTCTAATCTGCATCACTTTAGTCTGTGACTAAACTATGTAATTATGCTATTGCACTTGTTTCCAGCCTTAGATCGTCCTTCATTATGTAAATCAGGTATAAAAATCTAAAATAAAAAGCATCTACTACTTTTATGCGTTTGAATTTCAAAAACCTCTGGTCAAAACTCTGTTGATATTCCTTGGTTCCTTAAGTTAGGAACCAGCATTAAACAATAAGGTTTTGTTAGAGAGATTCAAAACTTTGAAACCTGATCTCTCCGTGTTGGGGAAGGGCATCACTCTCAATTTTGGCCATTGACGTTCTCACTAATAGGGTAACATAAAAATTGAGTTTTTCCCCTTAATTCAAAAATGTTCAAAATCGTGACGTCACACTTTTCCACCGCATTGAAGTAAGATCACAACGTAATAGGGGCGGGTGGAGCAACAGTCCTTTATCCGAGTTAAATCATCAAAAGTTACCCGTTTTAGCTGAAACTCTTTAAAAGGATATTATGTTATTTTGGTTTTGCAAAGCATCTACAGACATGATTTTATGAAGAACATATCGGGAATACGGACTTTAAAATCACATAGATTTCTCTGGTCAATGTTAAGTGGAAAATTCAACTTTCAATTTCTCAATTACTTTGATGAATCTTGATTTTGTATTTAACATTTAAACATTGTGTTAGTCATGCAGGTTCCTTTTTTCAAACTCAAACATAAAGAACATGATAAGATGAAATAAGCATATGTGATGGCTCATTCCCCTCTTCCTGTCACTGAATAACAAAATTACCTCGCCCACGCAAGGTTACCAAAGAGTGGCAATCTTGACGTCACAGGCGCAAGACAAGGATTTTTCTGATTGTACGATACAAAATCATAAATCTGTAGAAACTATTGAATACATTTTTGTATTATAATGGTTTATTCGTTGGACACTCGTCAAAACAACACCAATCTGACAATCAGAGTTCGGATTTGCTTTCGTCTTCGTTTTCAGTGTGGGAGATCCTGGGCTTGATCCGGGTCAGCGCCGTAAGCACTTGATGAGTTATATATATGTGCTCAGGCAGACACACAAGCAGTCATGAACTACATGGTATAGGATTCAATAAAAATTAAGAGGCTTAAAATGCTGTTTGCGATAAATTTGATGAACTAATTTATTCCGGCATTACCAATAAGGTCTTGCAGTATGATCCTCTTACGTTAATTAAATTTATGATTGAAATCAAAGCTCAATCGCGGTAGCATACGAAAGTTGCCTCGATACTTTACAACGACATGATTGCTTTGCCTCGTCCTGAAGATGAGATGTTTAATTAAACAGTTTTACTATAATCGCAGTAATCAAATGTCAAAGGTTAAATGGCCTCATACAAAATAATATTCTTATTAAAAGTAGAAATTGCTATTTACGACCTTCAGTAAACAATAAAGTAGCTAATAAAGAAAAGAAGACTGCAGTGACGGGTTTACAAAGAAAAGCCCGTGTAACAATTTCATCGACTGTTCTTAAATGTGGTGACTTGCTTCCACAATATAAGTATAAACATCATTTCTTTGTGAATAACAGTTGGCCCTCTAAACCACACGAAGCGTCTCTCCATAGAGAAAAGATTAAGCGATATTTAGTTAGTTTTATCCACTTTCATTGACTTTGCTGTGAGATGAACATAGGGAGAAGCAGCGACTAAATTTTACTTCATTTGCACCTAAAGAAGGCAGCTTGTATTCCCAGAATCCCTATTGCCGCTCTTTGGATCCCAGGAATTCGATAGAGGGATACGATCAGGATACAATCAGGATGCAATCGGCTAGTACTTATATGAATATCGGAGGTTTTAATCAATACTACACTGTTGTTTTTAAACTGTGACTTTACGACGCAGGCTATGCGTGGCTCTCCTCCCATCCATAGAAGAAAGGCGACCTCGAGGCAATTAATGATAAGATATATTAAGGGTAAGAGGATCCAGAAATCGTTGATGCATGTAACACATGATTCCCAAACATAATAACACATCAAACATATAAACTATTGAGCATGGACATGATACAAACAGAGTATTTTAATTACCGTAAATAAACATTGTCTAACATAAGCTGTTCGGAGATTGCTGGATACTTTAGAAAAGTCACTGCAAACATCGCAGTTCTGACTTGCGATGAGTGGTACCGAGGACGCGGAAACAATATTATCGAAAAGACTACGACAAAGGAGGTTGACAGTGGTGAGTACAAGATACCTCGATTTAAGTCTCTTTTCTTTACACCAGGAATGTATCTGATGATATTTAAAAATTAGTTTTTGGTAACTGTTGGATATTTTTAGCTATCTATACAACAATAGCACTGAAATCTAATGAAAAATTTGTACTGGAATTGTCGAAGAAGAAATTGAAACTAGCCAAAGCCGAGTCGTCGTTCTTACTTGTTTAGTTGCAAAACAAGAGAAAATGAAAAAAATTATTGTCGTTACAATAATAATCTAGGGATAAGTAGTGTTGTCCGTTCTGATTTCGAGAGTGCTATATATATGGTGACAAATAAGCGCATGGCTGTATAGCATTTTATGTTTCGAACCCATTTGCTCTCGGCCTGATTGCCAAAAATATCTATGTATCTAAGATGCAGCATATTGTATGAGGTGAGTTCCTTGCTACCTATCCATAGTTAATAGCATGATATTTTGTGAGTCCAGGCCCGTAGCCAAAACAGAAAATTATGGGAAGGAGGTGGAAGGTTCGTATTTAGAGGGGAATTTTTGTTATCATTCTTAAAACTAGGTTGAGATTAGCCGTATCACAATAACTGTTGTTTACTTCCTTTTAAATTGTTACCTTGTTCATCACAAGAATATGTTATAACAAAAAGTACTGTAGCTAAAAAGTATATCTACAACCCGAAATTCTTACATACAACACAAATTTCGTAAAGAATTTTTAAAATATAGTTTGTACTATTAGAGTGTATTCTTATTCCTTTCCTTAATCCTTTATGAGAACTTCCAATCATCTGTATATCTTTAACAAGAAAACTCTGGTTATACAAATAGAATCAATATTAACGTTTTGAGCACAACGTCGTAGTTTTCAGCAGGGTAGCCGCCTTATAAGTCCATCTGCTTAATAAGAAGTGTGGCAAAAAAGATTGCAATGTACGACCTAAAACGTTATGGAGCTATTTAGTAAAGGAGCTTCTGTGTTACCTTACTTCGAGAAAATCCTCAAATTTAGAAATTTCCAATATCGCCGATTTTTCTCTCAAACTGAAATCTAAGTATAAAACTTATCCACCGTTTCAGAAACGGCCAACTACACAGCAAGAAAAGAGTTCGTCCGTACTTTCGATGAAGTGTCGATGTTCATGTGTTCTACGATTAGGTGACTGCGTTTTTAGTAGCTTTGATAGCTGATTTTGCAGAAAATCTGTTTCGTCA
This sequence comes from Carybdea cf. marsupialis auct. non (Linnaeus, 1758), assembly GCA_010016065.2. Classification (NCBI taxonomy): domain Eukaryota; kingdom Metazoa; phylum Cnidaria; class Cubozoa; order Carybdeida; family Carybdeidae; genus Carybdea; species Carybdea cf. marsupialis auct. non (Linnaeus, 1758). The sequence goes on along the minus strand of JAAAKL020000957.1, from coordinate 29,317 downwards.
GCATCTTAGTTATTAGCATTTAAGAAGCATAAGGATCAGAAGATTCTAAAACAGTGAAAATCGTACTAAAATGAGAACAGAATTTCGTAAGGCTTTGTTGTCATTCTATTCCACCTGTAGAGACACATTTTAGCCAATCTCTTTTTTAACGCTAACATAACAGATTCAAACTGACAACCATGGATTCTCTTGTCTGAATTCTTGAAAGAATTCTGAGTCAGTGAGTACTGCCATCTCTTCTTTGTGGAATGCAAGAGAAGCCAAGCCACATTTTGGGACTTGAATCTTAGGTCTCCTAAATGTAAATAGGTATATCAAAATAGAGAAAATGGCCCCGTTGAAGAAGATGTATCTACAAGAGCAGAAATAGATGCAAGTGAATTTTATGTAGAGTGGAGTTACCAAAATATTTAAGGACATATTATAGATGGACACTTTTTAAATTTGATTCGTATATCATTGTTTTCACCAAGTTCTGTTTTGAATGAAAATATAAAATCAGAATGGATTTACCAGTTAACCTGTGATATCTTTCTCCTACAACTTATTTTTTGGAAAATAGAAATAATCTTTTTATCTGCCTTGTGAACAATAGATGTGTGATGATATAAGATAAGATGATAACTGAGTGTTTGTAAGAATACGTTGGTCACTGGTTCGAATCCCGTCAGTGACATGCTTTTCAATATCTCTAGTATCCATTTAAACTTGTAATAACTGATTGAAGAAACATGCCTAATAATTCAACTTTCAGACTAGCGTAGCTAATTTGAAGCATAGCCACCACAGAGGGCGGGGGGGCTCCGGCTACCTAATTATTTCGACACTCTTTTTTTCTCGACCTTTTTCTGTCCATCGTTTAAGTGAAAAATATTAGCATGAAACATTTTGCTACCCCGCATCCCACCAAATATTTGTTATCCACGAATAGAGCCACTGATATGTAAAAGTAACATCTGACGGAGAACGAAGATTTTCATTGTAATGCTTCAAGATAATGTCAGGAGATCTCATTAACAATCACAAGTTGCACTATTTCCGATTGGCTAATCTCAATCTTATCATTTTAGGACTAGCTTTTTACCTCTTGTTTTTAATTAAAACTGTTTTCTATAAACGAGTAGTCAAATCATCGCGAAGGAGGGGGTTGTCTATAACTTGAAGACAGTGGTTTAAAAAAATTGATTTAATGGTTCAATAGATTCAGCAAGTAGCTAAATTTCGAAATATATTGCAATGCGGAGGGAAAGTGATGACGTCACTAATCAAAATTTTTGGAAATAGTACGATTTGACTCCAGATATCTAAAGGCAACCCTAGAAGAGGCTGTTTCCCAAAATACCTGACCTGTGGTGTATATAGTGATAAAATTAGACGTGTTTAGATTTCAAAAATCTCTAGTCAAAACTCTGTTGATCTTCCTTGGATTCTTACGTTAGGAACAGGCATCAAATAATAAGGTTTTGCTAGAGAGGTTTAAAACTTTGAAAGGTGATGCCTGGTTGTTGGGAAAGGAAATCACTCTCAATTAAGGCCATTGACTTTCTTAATAAGAGGGCAGCATGAAAACTGACTATTTTTTCCATAATTCAAACATTTTAAAATCGCGACGTCACACTGTTCCTCGGCATACTGTTTTGCGGTAATCTGTGGGTGAGAGGGAGAGTAATCTAAGCATTACGCAATGGAACGATAGTTGGTGATGTTTTTCTTTACGAGTACACCCTCCTATTAAACAAATGTTATTTGTGGACCACTTAGAAAGATTGAACAACCCATATAATGTGTTTATTTTCATTTTATGCATCTACAAGACGCCTATTAGTAGCTTTACAGTTAAGGATGGGGATTCTATACGTTTTGTTTGATTTAATTTAAAAATTCCAGCTCGAAACAGAAAAAATCGTCGTTTACTCGCTTCAGTAGGTTATGGGCCTCTAAAGTCTTATGTTGTCAGCCACTGCTAAATATACTGTGATCAGATCAATCAGTTTACTGTTATTCCTAAAAAAGACGTCTTCCAAAGTACTCAGGAACGAGTTCCCTAATTAAACAATTTCAGTTACTGGCGAGGAAAAGTATGAGAGAATTCACTAAACAAGACGGCTTCCTCTTCGACTCATAACTTGACAAGAATAAGCATATTATACTGATGTTTACGTACGGCTTAACTAAAAGTAATTTATTCTCTATATCTTATGCACGTTCAATTATCTTTTCGGCTAATATCAACTCGACTTGTTTCTGGTAAAGACACTGCAACCAGCAGTATTCTTCAACGTTGTCAAACTCAAGGAAATGATATGGGGTATGCTATGAGATGCATAAGATAAAATACCTAAGTAAATATGCTGTCTACCAAGAGCGAGTGTATACACTACCTTTGCATCCAAGACATAACTATACATGTGTAAAGACTAAAAATTGATCTAGTTAACTTGAAACTGGTGGTAACCTCGCGCAACATTTGAGCAATGGGCTTCTCTTTCATACCTCTATCGACTTGAGAAATATTGTCTAGTGCCACTCATTTTATGCGGCCTGACATGAACTTGTAGTATATTAATGAATAACACATATAAAGTATACGAATGGACATCATGGTACTTAATGCTCATAAACAAATTACTTGTAAGGTGGGGTTTTAGTTAAATGTTTAAAAAACCTTATGATGATATCACGTCTTTTGAGAGTCATGTCATCGTTGTAGAGTCAAGGAATCCTATGCATCAGGTCCTAATGATAACACGTTACCAAGTCGAGTGAGTTGTATTGGCACTTCCTTGGCCTGAAATAAAGGTCCTGCCTTTACGTTTTAGGACTGTAGAAATATCATTCAGGAATAAGGATTAACAACATCCGTTTTCTTTATCTTTCTAAGATATTTATAATAGAAATATTGAACAGAAATCTGTACAATGCTAATCTTATGAATATTTACTTTTTTGTTATTTTTTGTTATTTTTTTATTATTTCTGGACGGATTGATTCTCACGTCGGCATTGACATGCAAACGTTGAATCGTTTCATCATCTGAGTGACGTATTTGGTTGATTACAGTGAAAATGGCCGAATAGAACACAGTCACATGTACCATTCGCAAAAAGCTAGAGTGCCCATAAAGAGCCTAACAACTTTCAAATGTGATGCTCAGGTAAGGGCATCAAGGAGTCTTATCTAAATTTATCAAAACGGGATGACTACGTCTCAATGTCGTGAAAAGACTTGATATGTAGCTTTCCAAAGCCAGATATATATAATAGCATCCTAAAAATCCTTGCACCATAGTGAAACTGCCAGATTCCACTATTTTTAGCCCTTGAAGCTATTTAGCTATTGCCTGTGCCTGTAGATAAACACATGTTGTAGTCTCAGGGTTTAATACTTGGCTTGAAGTATTGCAGCATTTTTGAGCGACGTGTTCCTCTTCCAGTCACAGTAAATTCACATCGTCAATCTCCCGAGTTTTCTAAGCTCACTTCCTTTTTACTATGAACTCTGGAAGACAACGTAAAAGAGAGCATAAAACAAATTCAAGACGTTTCGGCAACTAAAACAGCCGACAGCGAGGCAAGATAAAGATTGCAACCGGTTAGTCTCGTAATTCTTGTAGCCTCATTTGCTCTCCTGATTCAAGTTTTAGTATTGCTTATAAAATGCATGCTTAGTCACAAGTGCACTGTGCCACTAGAAAGCATTGTATAAAACCTTACGTCATTTGATATTCTTCATATTGTTGTTTAACATATTGTGTAAAACATTCCATTTTCTCCATGGGTCATATGAAAACACACTCATAACATTAAGCGTCATGTTTTACTATTATGGTACTATCATACCTGTACTGATTATGTAAAACATGCTTCAAAGGGTCAACGTGTTGAGTATCACAAATAAATTGACTTACTTGACTTGACTTATGGCAAACATTCATCTGTCTGTTCACAACTAACAAACTAACCTGGCTTGCTTTGAATCTTAACAAAAAATTACCTTTTCGGTTTGAAAATGTTTACAAACGAAGAGCCATATTTGCATCTTGTTATCATCGTCAACATAATGTTCATGCTGATTCGGGATACAGATTTGGAAAACTGCGTTTAGTAATCAATTCATAGTGTTCCTTATTTCAAATAGCAATGTAGGCAAGACCTAGTCCCTTGTTTCTTAAAGTGACTTGGTAATCAAGCCACAATTTGCTTGGAATGCGATATGTGCATAAATGCCGAGATGTTTCGTTTGAGATATTAGCAACAGCTTTGTCTCTCCTTTCACTTTGCCTCTCTAGTAGTCGCATTTATCAAAACATTGAAGCCAGTGTTCTGTCAACAAAAAGATTTTGTTTAAAAATTTACGAGTTTTTCAGTAACACACGTGACAAAACTCTTGTGCGTATTTTTTCACCAGCGTGTTCCAATTCTCTCTCATTCTATAGATCCTTTGCATTCTCTTCCTTCACTCCAAACGATTACTGTCTGGATAAGATATATGACGAACGGCGAGTTTGTCACTTAACACAATTTTCAAATTAGTTCTATAAATAAACAGACAAAACAGTGATTTCAAATGATAGTACACATCACGTTTATAGGACAGAGTTTCTCCCAAAATGTAATAACAACAGAAAAGAGAGATTGTTACTGATGTCAAACGTTGCTATTAAATAGGCATAAAATATTCATGCCTCTTGTATCCACCGTAGCAACCGTCACAATTTGTGGCAATGAGCTGTGAAGAGAAAGCGTGGGACTACGTAGGGGCCTTTCTTAGACATACGACTGGTCATTAAGTCTCACTGCAAAATAATCATGCGGTTTCCTCTTTAATTGCTATAACTGATATACTGAATGACCGCTATCACTTCATAGAAAATTCCGAAAGTCTTGTAAAGATTATTTAGTGCCAGCATGCAGTGGCGGTTTTGGAGGGAGCGGGTCCCTGGGCCAGAGAAGGTTGTTAGGCTCTATGAATTCATGCATGGTAAGGCAGTTCAGACATGATCGTAATGCGGAGGAGATACTGTATTCTCCGCTGTGGGTTATAGTTTCACGTTTTCACTTACTTGGACGAGATTGCTATGGGTAGTTAAACATACTATTTTCAAAGCATTGAAGCGGAGGAACCCAGGGAGATGCAAGGCCTCGGACCATGGCCTTAGCGGCCTCCCATGAAACTGCCGCTGCCAGCATATTCAATTTTATGTATAATAGTGGCTCCAGGTTATTGCCATATTGTCGAGAAGTAGAGCAGCAGTAGTCTGAAGGGTCTTAAAATCGCAAGGTTAGCCACCCTTGAGCAAGGAGACAGTATACCTGAACAAGACAACGACATATCGATCAAGGCTGATAGAATGTGCGGTTTTTGTTTGCTTTAGTACAGCGATCATCAATAACTGAATTAACAGATACAGGTAATAGACATTCAAAGGTAAAAGCTTCCCTATTTAAAATCTTTGTCAGTTAGACAGGAGGGGACAAGTTCAGAAAGTTGAAATTGTAGCTTCGTTAAAAATGGCAATACTATTGTGAGATCCCTATTTGTTTTATATTACTATTCTGATATGTCCACAAGAGTTCACAAACCTTGAAAATTCATGCACAGCCCGATTGTTATCGTCTATGGAAAGGCGTATATGAGTTTGTTAAGCAACTTCAGTAGTTTAAGACAAGTATTACAAATTATATGAGAGTCATCAAAACAGCCTTCATGACGTTTCTCCGTCCTACGTTAAGCATACAATTTCGGTAAAATTTTATCATCTGAGTTTGAACATTATAGTCATACCGCATAAGATTCCATATAGGAAGCCATCATACTTTCTCTTTCAAAGGCAATAACTAGAACTACTATAATGCAGGGATAAGCGGACTAGATGATAAAATTACAATCCAAGATCTAGTTAGCTACCCATTTTATTGTTTAGTTGAATAGATAACAGAGAAATATGTCTGTCACCAACAGGATGCGAACCCGTGACCCACTCACTCGCGGCGTGCGCCCTACCAACTGAGCAAGGTGAGCGCCGCTTGATAGACAGTGCAGAAGGTTCCCCCGGTACTTGTGTAAAGGTGAGCTCATCAACATCCAGTGTATACCTTAAACAATGGAGAGTAGTATTGATAGAGCAGTGGAGCAGTAATGTAGACAGTGGATTTTGATTGGTTATTAAACCTATTTCAGTCAGCTTAATGATCGTCAATCAACGGTCGCTTCACCACGCCCGTCGAACCTAAGAATCTTGCGAAATTTTTTCTTTAGGAGTTGGACAGTACAGCCCAGTCGATAAAATAACTATACGAATTCCAACGGAATATATGTTTCCTATTTCAGAAGAATTGATGTCAAGTTGGCGTACCTTGTTATTTTCACTGCCGTATTTCGCATCAGAACCGTTCGTTATTTTGAAAGTTGTGGGATTTCGTTCCAATACAGAGTTTTGCCAAGTCCTTATCAATCTTAAAACTACGTGTTAACGAGATCACGGTCTTAGCGGACAATCGCTTATCACATATTTCTACTTCAAACTATCACATTCCTTTAAGTTGATCCTACAAACATTCCTCATTGTTTCTTAACTTTGGATTTTCTAATGGTTAGTTTTCCTTTGGATTATGATGAAAATTACAAACAGGGCAGATGTCAATGACTACGTGATATGCAGTAAGCATAGAACAGCTCGCTGCCGATCGTCAGCACTGGTTATCACTTGTGTTTCAAGTTGGCTCTACGCACCGCACGGTGCTCTAGGATTAGCGAGTGTGTGTGAGTGATAGAACAGCTAAACATCCACAAATTGCGTTCTTTCATTAAAACGAAGAAAAAGATATCTCAAGAGAGGAGGTTTATCTGTGCGTCATAAAATTCGGTTTATTTTGCTAATCATTTGCAAGTTGCACTCGTTTTCAAAACAATCTGACCTTTCTATACAAGGGAATTGTATCGTGGCTTAGAAATGAACGTAAGCCGACGAATTATGACGAGATTAGTAGACATTGATATGAAAACCATTGCACTTCCTAATCTCAGCACAGATTTAAAGTATGTAAAGAATAGAAACGCGTTATAATAAAGAATTTATTCACAGAATGTGTTCAATATCCGATTGGATATAGTAACATATCAAAAAATCAAAGGAATCCACAGAGACAATTAATTGAGATGGTGAAATTGGCAGCGTCTGTACCATTGATTCCAACAAGTATTTCAATCTCAATATATTATCATAAAGTCTACTATGATTAGTCGTTGATTGAAACTTTTACTCGTACTGTACTCTGGATGGTTCACTTCATGGATGCTACGAAGAAAATGCACAGATAAACCCATGAAGAGCGAGTTGAAATGTCTTAAACAGTCTGTTCAAGAAAACGAAACGGGTAGGCACCTACTAGCATATTCATGTCGAGATTGAAGTCTGTTCCCTCCTACGTCATTCAAGACATCAGGACGCCTATGGCACCTTTTAGTTGTAGCTAAGAAAGAGGATGTCGGATTAATTCAAGGAATTTTCTACCCCTTTGTTCTTCTGTTTGTTTACTTGAAGGGAAATTGGACAGAAGAGTAACGTAAAACATCATTTCCACTGCTTTCTAAATGGGAAACCAAGCAAAATAATTTCTGATTAATTGGGCCAGGCTTCATCGTTGCCTTTTACCGTACGAGGAATGCAGACAGGCGTTCTCAAATGCATAATATGACCCTGCGATTACTAAGAATCACAATCTACATTACTTACTTAGTTTAACAATCGAGGGATCTCTTCATTTTCATGATAGATATACTGATTGATGATATTTTCATTTCAGCAGTTTTTTCTCAGGAAAGCATTTTTCTGTAGGTAATTAATAGCCCATTTTGGTTTACCCTCTCATTCCCGCTAGCGTAAATACTGCGATTTATCCTGATGGCAAATCTTTCACAAATTTGCACGAATTTACTGAGTTTTTAGTGCAAGGTGCATATTCGATTATCCCGACCTCCAATTATCCCTAACTCTATTATACGGACCGCACAAAATTTTTGTAACCGATCAAATTTCTAAGATAAAAAAAAAAGTTACAAGACTGTTATTATCTTATCATGAAACATCGTTTTCATTTAATGATCTGTGTAATATGCGGACTAATAAAAATGTTTGATGATAAATTCAATTACAATCCGACTCCTTCGATTGCGTAAGATGCTGACCTTAAAGCGAGAGGCAGCATGGCTCCAAGCAACAATAGACACGACAATTCTTAATGGACACTTCTTAAGGAACTAGGTTGTACTTGTTCCCTTTTTTATTAGAATTTATGCCGGTCTCCGAGTTTCAACGAGATATAGAAAGATACCGCATAAAACCCCGAGACATTAGACAGAAATCTAATCCTAATTCTGGACTACAAAATGTGTAAGTTTACCTACCCCCTTTGGAGACTTGCATGTCAGAATTTTCTGCTCCTAAGGGGAGTGGTAGGGAAAATAAATAATACCAGCAATGCACACCCCTTTCACTTGGCAAGTGTCTTGAGTGATTTGTTCCCTTTTCACCAAAATTTAGTAAAAAAACTTCTGTTAGTCAAAGATTGTACTTAAAATTGAACAAGAATCAGCCTTTTAAAGTCTTTTTCACGTCTACTAAAACTGCGTAGGTCCTAATACTCTTGTTAATGATATTTTTTGGCAGCATTCTCCAAATTTGTAAGTGATGCTCAGAGATGCAAAGCAATCTATATCAATAATATGGGGACTGTTATTACATTATACACGTGATGCGTTCAACCATTCCAATGCCATCATTACCCAGTCCTCCATTCTGACTTGAAATCTGGTTGGTCGACTTTTACAAACGTGCTCTACTCTCTCATTTCAAGGATCGGGTATAAAATCTTGAATTGTTTTCCATGGTATAATTTATCGGCCATGAACGCAATATTCTAATTCTTGGAAGCAACATAATATCGAGTATAGGGTATTAATGGTAATAGCTATTCTAGGGTTTACTGGTTTTATGGACTGATAATCTTTCTGACTGGTTAGCTTTTGGAAAATTAAAATCTTTATATTTGGACTTTCTCAAATGTAACTTAAAAGGTAATGCACAGAATGGTAGTGCATTAGCAAGATTTTCGGTTGCTACAAATAAATTAGAAATGAATGAATTTTTATTGATCATTAAACATTCGTATTATAAAGGAAAAGTGGATGCAGTAGAAAACACGAAGACAAAGACAGGTTGAGTTTTATCGTCAAGGAATGCAAGGGAAAAAAAGCAATGAAAACGGAAGATAAATCTTAATTGGCAGTCCATCCCATGATCTTTATTTTACTGTTATCCGATTATGTCGGCAGAGGTACAAAATAAACCAACCTTCAGACCAAAATGTGCTGTTTCGTAATACAATATACCTTTTACGTATTTGTAAATTCTGCTAGGCGAGATATAACTAATAAACAGCAACTCTCCTCCTACCCTAAAGAAATCATATCTTTCGAAAAAGACCACCAAGAGCCTGTGCCTTGAAATTCTAGATTCTCAAACTCTTTAACATGTAGACTTTGGGTGTTGAAACTATCTTCAGTAAGGTAGATATAATTCTAGCCGTGACTCAGTATTAAGAACTATTGTTGAATTTCGACCATCTTGTAGTGAAGACCTAAACATCTATAGTGATAATCACAAATTATGATTCTCCTATCATGATATCTGAAGATGAAGGACGATTTGACATGATGCATTAACATCAATAACTTGTCATATTATGTTATTATGTTAGGGTTTGAAATGAACTTGAGATTGAAGTAAGATCACAAGTTACTGAAATTTAGTAATTTATTTAATGAGTTAAGAAAGCAATTTGATTGTTGTTTAAGTGCAATAGATGTTCTAGATACTGAAAGTCAAGCTTTCGTATTTATGATACTCAATTTGAAAATACCTGTCAAGGACTGTCTACTAAAAGAGACATTGCTTGTTACAGTTATAATTTACTCTATAAGATAAATAAAGAATGTCCCAAATCAGATGTCTTAACTTGGTAGGAGACACGTATCAAACACTTTCCGGTATATCTTTTTCCAAGCAAGTACCGAGGTGGAAATTTGCAGGGGCAAAAACAAATTCAAGTTTGAATACATTTAATTTATATTGCACCATTCTAAAGTACATACCCAATTTATAATCTCACTGTTCCTACTAAACTTTCCGGGAAGCAACTGTAAGAATGTGAGGAGGTAGGACATTGTGAACAAGGAATAAATATATGAATTAATAGGTATTAAGATTGTAATGAAAAGATATTATTGTTATTATTATTACTTTAATCGGGGTGCGAAATCTTAAGATCGACAAACGAGATAAATATACTCTTATTAATACCAATTTTGTTGCCCTATGAAGTGTTTTTGATAATAATAGTTAATTCAAGATATAAATTAAATAGACACCATTGCTTTTAAGATAAAGAGAAACCGCAGTTACATGTTTGAACTTTGTTACAAGCTATGCCCCCTCATCACGCTCATCAATTGTTCGATATCGTATTGCAAATGATGCTCACTTTGCTATGCCAAACGTTCAGATGCTCAGTATACTGTATTTGCTACCAGTTTTGAGGATCCATTGCTATGATTCACACTTCCATATTGGCTAATGGAGAAGCTATCAATTATATTTTGTTCGTATATATATATATATGTATTAGCACAGAATATTCCCAAATGCTGTTCTAATGTTTCAAATGGTGTTGCAGATGATTACTGATATAGTATCATGACGTGTGCCTCAGTTCTAAACTAGTAACTATGTGGGTACTTTGTATTCTTTAGGCTGTTGCATACTATGAACTTTGTTATCATTTCCTCTCTTTAACAGTAAATACAGCACGTTAGAACCAAGGCCAAGGATCCGTATAAAATTTCTGATAGAAGTCACAACATAGAATTAGTAAACTCAAAAATTGCTGCATTATTAAGTATCTCAGTTACAATCTTCATCTCGTACTTAATCGACTCGTTACTTTCATTTGTAGCAAGTCATTACACCTCAGATGCTAAAGACTAATTTAGATTCATTAAAGATTCAGTTCTTTCTATATATCATGCGGTGGTAATTAGACTATTAAATTGTGTACAGACGACTCTTAAAACAATACTTTGGCACATTAAACACGATGGTGCAGGAAGTGACAGTGAACCACAAGAAAGGAGGTTTTGAAAGAACACAAATAGGTGGTCTAGGATGTAAAGGAAGGAGGTCAAAGTGAGACGTCAAATTTCATAAAATTTGTATTTGAGCGGAAACAGAGCCTTTGAAAGTGCAATAAAAAACTTCCATTGCCAAAGGATTGAGTAATTTTCCAGATCATGTATTATATTACTTACACCTGGACTGGGTATCGTGGCTATTCCAACTGCCTTTGTGGGACAAGGATGCTGCGGCAACTAATTCCTCAACTCAGTCAATTTTCATTAGCATCATGATTCATTGCATCAGATTGACGTTTCAGCCCCCTATTAATTGTAATGTAGCCATTTCCTTGACACCTGACAATTTTCTGCGGAATTATTAACAGAGCCATAAACAGCAGATGCGTTTACCTTCATCAAAAATTAATTAGATTGAGAAATGTTTGTTATCGAGACCAAGGCTAAAACAAAATGGTAACGTGGAAACGAGACTGTAGAGCAAGTGGAGAGTCGCTATGATAACAAAAGGAGTTATGTAAGGAAACTATGTAGGGTGCAGTTTCAAAGTAGTGACCTGAAGTAGATGAATGGATGAAACAAAGCAGCGTGTTCCTTTAAAATATGGCAGTATCTGCTTATCAAATGTTTAAACCGATCATATCTTCTTCCGCAACTGCGTTTATGCTATATTATTTGGCAGGAAATGAGTTTAATATTGAATCAAGTGCCAAGATCTAACAAAATTTAAGTTAAACATGTTGAAGTGAAGAATCATGAGCAGAACCGAAATGTGTTGAAGATCTGTCTCTGAAATCTTTATCAAAGTTATGGCTAGGAACCCTGAAAGCACTTCAAATACACAAGCCAGTTTACTCCTCTTTATTTAACTAGGATTGCAGTGGTTTTCATTGTAGCTTCAGACACTGATTGATCTGTTAATCTTATAGTCATCGGCTCTCAATGTAAATGAACACTCTATTTTTCAGGCAGTCACTATACAAGTTCCCTAGCTCCGCCCTCATTAGATCATTCAGCTTTAATGAGTAGATAAGGTGATGCAAATTTTGCATTAGTTGATGGACATATACGTAATGTACGTTGCTACAACCCTGATAAAGCCTGTGATATTTGCACCACCTTCATTTGTGAAGTAGCCACATCAGAAGAGTGATAGAAAATCAAAACGCAATTTAAGCTAGCAATTAGCTAGCAAGTATCACTGCCCCTATTACGTCCGGACTAGAAGTATTTGTGTTTACTGTTTGCATCACATATTGAACTGTTGGTGGCTGGAACGCTAAACGAGAACGGTAGGTTACAATCAGCAGGAAATGTGGAAATAACTAGGGTAGAGGGAAACGATATAGAAAAATAGGTTTTTTTGGTGAAGATTGAGTTGTAGTAGTGAGGCACTTATTATGTCCTGTCAAAAGTGGCGTGAATGCAAAAAAAGGGATCTCGAAAGTAAAAGTATTCCAAATGAAGTATATTTGCAAAAAAAGTTCAATTTTGACAACAGCAACAAAAATTACTGGTATAATTTCATAACTTACTTGTTAAAAACGGGAGGACATGAAATGACACCTTTTAAAAATATACCAGGCAATTGCATATCACAAACCAGGTGTAAAATCGCTGCGATGACGTATTTTGTTTTTCTTTAGCAGATTTTCGACAATAAATTTAGTTTCTGTCTACTAACATACCTTTCTGCTTAATACAACATTGACCTTTGACTTCTTTTGATGCAAATATCAAATTTTCCTCACTTTCAAAGCTAGTGCATTTTAAGCTAAGATTAAGCGCATCTTTTCGTCAATTTACGCAAATATTCACCAGCTACATGAGTTTGCCAGTGTCTGGCAAATATCTGTTAGTCTGCTTACCGGAAGGATTTCGTGTTTCACTTTATCAAGTTCCTAGCGTTTAGATTTTGTTTCACAAACGCAATTTTATCAAACACCAATTCTAAAAATCTTGTAACTGTTTCTTTGATCACTAAAATATTGCAAACGTAAATCTGTAGAGGAAGAAGCAGCTGATTTTCTTATCTCTGAAGAAATTAATCCATGTCAATGGGAATTCTTTAATTATGCGTTGTTTAATTGTTATTTATCTGCGGCAGTAGCATGAGAAATCACAGGCATTGTCAAGTCAGCGCATCTTCGTGTCAATGACGTCACAAACATCAACCCACAGAAACCAGAATCCTTCTAATTGGTCAGTTTCTTTATCTTTCGATTTGCGTCATCATCATGGCTGTTATCAGGAAACTGGACTAGATATTAATCTTGTTTTCCCATGTCACGTGTTCAAAATATACATACATTTGCAATTACTCAACACCACTTGAGATATTATTTTGTTAGTGAAATTTCCAAGAAAGTAAAAGCAAACTCAGCCCCGCTTGGTTCGACTTAAAACTTAAAAACTTCTTGTCTTCAGAAATTACAGCAATTTATGTAGCACAGGTTAACATAAGTGTTTAGATGCTGTATGCAGTATGTTGCGCAGTCGGCTTTTGTTGAAGAAGTTTTAGTTTGGATGACATGCAGACATAGCAAATATCGTCATTCATAATCAGTACAGTCTTGAATCTAATCCAATAAACTTTGTAGGAACCATGTTTCTCCTTGTTTTACGCCAAATAACTCTGACTATAAAAACAGAAGGTGAAATGGTTGTTTTGTTTCCTTTTCTGTTCTTAAATAGCTTGTTGGTGGTACAAAACAAAGACACTGCACGAAATAGCGAAAACATGTTAGTACTGAAGAGCTTACCGAAAAGTAAAACTTATAAGTTCTACCGATTTCTTCCTATCTCAAATCTGACGATTTTGTACTCTGAGGAGTGTCAGACGAAAAAAGTACTAAAATGTTTTCGCTATTTCGTGCAGTTTTCTGTTTTTGTAATTAAATAAGAGATCATTTCTCGTATGTCTCGTAGATGCAAAGATGTACGTTATATGACAGTTGCAAAGTAGATTTCGTATGGACATAAATACCATCTTCCTTTTGAGGAGATCGGCTTCTAATTGTGAAAACAAAGTTGAGTTATCCACGCGATTCAAGCACTTTGATTGTGACCTTACGACAATTATTCGAAAATTCCTTCAATACCCCAGGAGTTAACTTAGCTAAGGAGCTAACTACATGTGGTCAACCAACTCTTTGTTGTTTTGTTAGCGATCACGCATTTACTGGTCAGTTCGCAATTGCATCAAGACCATAACATTTCTAGCAATAAAGGCACTTTGGTTCTGTAGTTTGCTTGCAAATTACTTTAAACGACGGTTGATGTTCATCACGATTACTTACTTTGCCTGGTGTAGATTTGTATTCAACCCACACGTCTAACCCATTGCTATATATAAACTCCTGATAATATTTCATTCACAACTAGACACGTTGGAAACTGAAACAAACTTTGTTTGTAGGTGTAAGGGCGTGATAATGAATTATTCAGATAGAAGCTTTGGGAAGAACCCAGTAGCAGGGCAATGAAACACTTAAAAAGTTAAGGCAGCAATCTGGTCTATGAGCAAATAGTACTCGATGTGTTGATGTCGTTTTACTTTTTATCGGATTACTGTTTCTTGAAATTTCTGTTTTACATCAAAGCTTGTAACTTTTCCTAGCATTATGGGTTCTAGAATATGTTCTTGAAATAGGGGTACATACTCCAGTAGGCCGTATTTCCACCAATTCGAAGTAATTGCACCTTGATACAAACTTAAAAGGTTGGATTGTCGTGGCCATGAAAACATATGGAAAAGGTACATCTCCAAAAGGTTGATTGACATTAAGATAGATATCAATGAAATAAATATATAATAAAACGTATTTTGAAACATGATTACTTAGACGACATATTTCTCTGTCATATTTGGTAAGACATCTGTGCAAAACAGTAAATCCTCCTTCTGTCTTATAGATTCTTGCAATCAGATATCTTGTTGATTCTGAATCAGGTTGAATTACTGATCGATGAGGTTCTTAAGAACGCCACAGCACGCAGATTATTAAGCATAAATTTGACATCCTCATAACATTACGTTTTCCTAAGCATTTCTGTAGAATATCCAACTTAGGAAACGTCAGCTTAGCAGTACAAAAGAAGAGTATCTGGCACAAGGTAGCTCCAACGCTATGTAGATAATCGGTTTTCAGGTTATTCCCGCCCATAAGGTCTTAAAACAACGTGCGCGTTTTATCTTTCGTCCGACGACATGAATCTAACTATCACCGATTGTCCATTATAAGAAGCTGTGGTAGGACAGCAGTATAACTGGTTCATGTGGTAGGACGAGGTGTGGCTTGGCTATGTGGTGGCAAAGTGGTACAAGTGGTCTATGTGGTAAGACGGAGGTGTACCTGGTTCGTGTGGTAGGACGAGGTGTGGCTTGGCTATGTGGTGGCAAAGTGGTACAAGTGGTCTATATGGTAAGACGGAGGTGTACCTGGTTCGTGTGGTAGGACGTGGTGTGGCTTGGCTATGTGGTGGCAAAGTGGTAAAAGTGGTCGATGTGGTAAGACGGAGGTGTACCTGGTTTATGGGGTAGGACAGTAAAGTAACTGGTACATATAGTGGCGCAGTGGTTTAGTAAGGTCAAATAAAATTAGAGCACATAAAATGTAGACCGCGCTTTTTATATAACGATTTCTAGATCATACCATCGTCAAATGGAGCTCATACATAGTTAGAATTGTTTTTAGAGTTGTTTGACCATGTCGATCTTGAAAGCATCTTTGGATAGGGGGTGAGGAAGCAATGAAAAACACCTATACTTTATAGATAACAAATCATTTACACAACAAGATTTGAACAGACGAACTCTGCGTCTGAATGAAGGGAGATTAGCCAGTCAGTGTATATACCTATGGCAATGTTGCCCTCTCACTTTAATCTTCTAAGACCTTTTAATTTACAAAATGCTTACAATTCTCCTTTCCGAATAAATATAGGACATGAAATATGGATATCTACGACTCATTTAACTATCCGGACCCAACTTGTATAAATGATCTCTCATGAAATCAACACTTGCCTACTTTTCACCAAGCTTACATTATTAGAAAGTGATAAGCTCATTCGAGTATGGTAAATGTCGCCAGTAACCTAAAAAGGTGCGAGTTTCCGAGTGTACGTTTGGTTGTTTTTATAATAAAAAAGATGTGAATGGCAATATGAGTCAATAACAGATGACCTGGAGCAGAGTCAATTAACACGGCCCCTCCGATCCTACCACTTTATTCGAGCATCAGTTTCGTAGGCTGTCCTTCACTTTTCAAAACAGTGTGTCATTGTCTTTGATAATTTTTTAGCCCCCTTCCCACCAGTTTGAAAAGGCTAGACTCGCCCCTGGCTACATGTCTCCAATATGTTGTTTACTCCGGAATTACTACATGTTATCTAATTAAATTTCTCAGTTATTAGTTCCTTAACTCTAATGTTTGAGGATTGTCAAGACACTGCGACAAGGACAGAAATTCGGTTTCAGATCACTGGCCACAATCCTTACCTTCCTGCGGGTTTATGGCCCTCAAGTTGCTGCACAACTCTAGGAGGGGCTACTTGCAAAAGACCATGTGCATCATTGAGAAATAATAGGGAAGGAGATAAAATTGATCTACGGTTTTAGAATTTTGAGATAATGGTCATTCTCTGTAAGCGTACATCGATTATATTTATTGCATAAATATCAACCAGATCCTTCCAGTTTGCACCACGTCAGGTATGCGACGGAAGAAAAGGGGTCAATTTTATGCTTACAAAATAATTGCCTGATTCGATGAGATATCGTTCATATCTATGGTATGATAAAGTTTTTAAAAGAAGGATATCTTGTTTCACCTCTTTTCTAATCGACAGCCGGCTTTTTTTACCACACATCATAAACAAGGAAGAGGGTCTAATCTTAGCTTTGAAATTACTTGAACTTGTTTAAGATCGTTCAAAATCGAGATAATAGGAATGAGCCAACCATAGTAGTTGATGATAAACTCACAGAAAAGGCTTTATTATGAATAAGTTTATCGATGAATTAAATATCAGTAAGATATGGGAATGGGTAAGCTGCAGGTTTTCTTGAATGATTTTCGAATCCTTTTAAGGGAAAAGATAGCTGGTAAAGAAATGAAAATGGTGTGTAAA
The DNA here is from genome assembly GCA_010016065.2 of Carybdea cf. marsupialis auct. non (Linnaeus, 1758). Lineage (NCBI taxonomy): Eukaryota > Metazoa > Cnidaria > Cubozoa > Carybdeida > Carybdeidae > Carybdea > Carybdea cf. marsupialis auct. non (Linnaeus, 1758). Next base: position 11,995 of record JAAAKL020000957.1, on the reverse strand, counting down.
GAAATAGCAGGAATTCAGTAATCATCAAGAAGAGTTTTATACTAAGAGCTTATCAAAAAGAGTGAACAATTGATTAGGTAACCTAATGCAGCTGTACGAAATGAATGTCGAAATTCACCTTCTGTAAATTGTATTGATATTTAGAGGTTTATTGTTTACTACTTAATGCTCTCCTAAATACTTAATGACGATGTCTTCAAACACTTAGGTCGAAGAGGTCTGTATAAGATCGAAAGATGGCCCGAACTGACGAAGAATGTTTTGACGGGCATTATCTGTGATATCACCACAGATAAATCAGTTGGAAATGTACAACAAGGATTTACTAAAATGTGATGGATATGAGGTCAAAGAAAAAATGTTGTTTTTTTCTGTTTTCATGATGTTGTGATTTGCTCCGTGTGTACAGGAAGACCCATCTTTAATTGCAAAGAACGTACATGTTACGGATGGAAAAGGGTGGTATAAAAGAAAAGGAAAGTTTCTAGTTGACGTTGATCTGAAGAGGAGTTTGCTGAACCTGCTAGGAATTCTGATTCAAATTCTATTGTGGCCATTGATTCAGAATTTACACTAAAAACAGCATTCTGCTTTGTGATTGGTATGTCTCTAGAGTGCTGAAATGCCAATGAAGATCTTGATATGATATAAGGGGTAGAGGTGTAAATGTAAGTGACAACTAGTTACCATGTGAAGCAATCATGTTGGATGTTGGATGTTTCAAGAGAGAGTGCAAAATGACTTTTTTATTCCAGAAAAACGAATGATATCAACGAAATACAAACTTAGTATATTGTCTAAATGTGTTGTGACTATATATGATATTGACTGTAAATAACAATTACTTGTTTTAATGTCTAATATTGAGCAGACTTGACATCCAGCTAGGGGCGGGGGGCAAAGCCCTTTGTGGAGAAATCTTCCTTCCGTCCGTGTGCATCATGTTTGTTACGGAAACGTGTGTTGATATTCTTAACTTTTGAAAAGGAGAAACGCTGTAATATTTTGCCATGAGAAATCTTGGTTACGATCGGGGAAACAGATCTACGTTGGTCACAGCAGTGGTCGGGGGTGAGGGTTGGGACATTGTTGTGAAAACTCCATACAATTCTTGAGAGCAGTGTCCGATGAAAACATCCAGCCACACGAATCCGTTACGCAACGGGTTTTTCACGGTTTACACCACTGATTACCTTTTCAAATGGCATTATCTTTGCTGCAACCTTGGAGATACCTTCGATATCTAAGTTGGATTTTGCAAAGTTAGACCAACCCCCTACATTTTCTTGCTGAATTTCTGGCCGTCACAACGTTGCCTCTAGAAAAAATGAGAAATGTGAAGGGTTCCAAACATGATAAAATTTTATATCTTTTAAATCAATGTGTAGGACTATTTCCTTGTCTATGCTAATGGTGATATAATCGTTGATATTTTTTGCCCCACTGAGCGATTATAACACCCGCTCCTCTCCTCTTGCCACATGGAAAGAAAGTGTTAGCAGCAGGATAGTTGACTTTGCAAAAGCTTACATAACCGAGATTGAAGTAGACACGTAACCACATATCTGTACTGCATATTGTGGTAGACACGTAAACACATATCTGTACTGCATATTGTTGTAGACATGTAAACACATATCTGTACTGCATTCTATAAAAGTCATAAATACGATAGTAGTTCGATTCAGCTTATTCTAGGTTCTTATAAAAAACAGAATGATCTTATAGTGTCACAGGAGTGGACGTCTGAAAGGTGAACGTGGCAGATGTAGCAAATGATTGTTATTTGGATAGAGAAAACTCAATTATTTATCACCTGAATCCAAGTGGGCAGATATCCATGTGACCGTTGCGTCTGATTCCTGTAACAGATTGTGTCACAAACTTGCCCTGCTGATCTATTTCTAGTCAACTTGATTGCCTTGTCTGTTTTTAATAAACAAGTCTCTTGTATTCCATTTTAACACTATCCAAACATTTTCTGAACAAGAAATGCTTGCATCTTTGTAATTACAGCTGTGAAAGTTGTATTTACTTCGGTTGTTTTAGTCCATGTCGTATATTTAACTGATGACACTCAAATTTGTAGGTGGATGGTAGGACCAACATAGTTGATGTTACGGTATCACAGAAACGTATTTCTCCTTCTCTGCCCTTATCATCGATTACTCATAATAATTAAATAAAACCTCTAGCTTTGATGTCCATGTTTTACGTCCATCCTGAATCTGGAATAGAAATTTAAAAACATCACAAAAGCCATCTATCCTAGCCCAACAAAACATTACCTAAAAGTTTGAAAAAGAATATTCATGTACCGTATTTGGCAAATACCCATGTTTACTCTTCTTCACTCGATGATATAAATTTTCTCAGCGGTTGCTTTCCTATCACCTCTTTACCCCTCCATCTATTTAGAAAGATAAACCCTGTCTTTGAAGACAACAGCTGTGTAGCAATAGAATGCCTAGAACATCTTCTATCGCGAATAAATCCGGAGAGTTGAAAATGTTCAACATTCTCTCATTTACTCCTCCTCGCCATTGTAAACCCATTATTTTCTCTCCCCAGAGGCAGAAAATTTGTTCAGGGACAACTTAAAACGTCAAACAAAGGCAGGCAGGTGCGCATATGATTCTTCGCTATGTGGCGACTTTCAGGTGGACCGTCGTGAAGATTCACTATCCATCCTTGTAATGTACGATTAAAAGCATACACGTGTTCGGAATGCAAGCCTTGTGCTATTCAGCATAGTAAAAAATCGATACAAACAATCATCACACACAAGCTTCTGGTTTTACAGATGAAATTGTAGGAAGCGAATAGCAGAGGTATATCAGACAATTAAAATCTGGTCTATCTTGGTTCGGTGTTATTCAAGAGGTTGCCATGGTACACAGTCAACATGGACTTATAAATTTACCAAAAGGCTAAAACATTTAATAAAATTTCTCCAGGCAGTTTGTTTATCAAGGCATCGAGTAAAGTTTCTTTTGAATCCACAGACTTTCACACAATAGTCTAGGTTTCAAAAATTGGGATGTATGCCGATTCAGAGTTATGCGTTTATTTAGCTGAAACGAATTGTGAACCTGTACGGCAATGTTGAAATGAGCTAACTGAAATATAAATGTACTTGTTGCAAAAGTATCAAATTGCGTTCGCTAATGTCAACTACGTCTACAAGCATTTTTATTGTAACAGGTCATCTTTGCGTCAACAAGAAGCTGATATTTCAGTAAATCAACCAACTGTTTTGAGTCTGTTGCTATGCAACTAGAGGCCATCTCTATTCATATTTGGACAAATGAACGTTATTTTAGTGACCCCCCGGAAATTCGATAGAAATTTGCCCCCTGGTTTTGCATTTCTGTCGGATTCTAAAGCTTGATCTGGAAAGGAACACATCTACCGACTAAAAATTTATATCGGTCTCTTTATCGAACAAGAGGAATCTAACAGTTTATAAAATAAATTTGAAACGTTGTCGTCACCTTCATCGACACTGTCATCATGGGAAAGATTTGTTACTCATAAATAAGGAGCTATGTTCTCTGGTAATTAGTAAATAAGACATTTGAGGTACGTAGCTGTAATAAACAAATACTTATTTACATTATCTGGAACTACTACCTTCGAATTTTTATTGAAAGAAAGTTATAAAGTCGAGGGTAGAGGTAAGTAGCACTAATGATATGTCTTATGTCTCTAATACGATTTGAAACTAATTTACGAAGCGTTTCCCCTATTTTTGTGCTTGGGTTTAACTGTTCTTTTTGTATTTCTCGACTTAAAAACAGCAATACCGAATCCTGATTCTCGTGTGTTCTACTTTCGAGAGATTTTATGTTTGATGTTGATCCATAGCAATGGATAGCAGGTCTTATTGATTAGAGATCAAAAGCTACCTTGTATTTCAAGTTGATAAACCAGATAAAGAGGTGGCAGTTTATTCATCAAGTATTATTTGACATGAAAGAAGATAAAACAAATGCAACTTTAAAAAAAGCTAAAAGAGAGCATGATGATAAATCAGCGAAGTTAGGCTAACCTTAATAGTTGCGTAGCCTGTTGAATCAATAAACTGAGAACTTAATCAAGATTTACGCTTAGGCTTTTTGTCAAGAAAGTCCTCCTTCTCCTAGGAATATTTACAGTGTTTTGCCCTTCCAGTGCTCACCATTTAAAGCTTATTGGAATTGATTATGTGCCTAAAGGTAGAAAGCAGATGTAAACATTTAAATCAAATCAACATAAGGAATAAAAGACAGATGTTTTAAGAATTATTGAGAAGGACACTTACTTTGTAGTCTGTAGACGCAATCTGTTAATGGAACGTTAATGATAACAGAATGACAGTTTCTTTTTATGGACTTGTTAGTTAGATAATGACACAAGTTCAGCCAAGAAGATTTATTGGTAGATTATTGCAAAGAAAAAGACTGTCTTGATGAGTTTACTTTGCTGACAGTTTCAAATTAATGGAGGAAGAGCATGGAATAGCATTTCTACACTTTAGATTAACCAGATTATAGTTGTTTCTGGCCAACAAATGGGTGAATGTTCTACAGGTTCAAGAGTGTTTCCCTTCCCAAATATAGTACAAATGACATAAATGTCAATTTTGTGAAATATTTTGGCCATACCTTTTGATAAGGTGCTTTTGAAGGGCTCATAAACATGTGATATCGCTCTTTAATGCCTTTAATCACTACGTGGTGTCGATTATTAGTACTTTGACGGTTGCAAACACTCGTGTTCTTTTCATTGCAGTTGCTTTGTGGATTTACTTGCTCCTCTTTGTTAACGGACAAAACGAGGCTTTGTTTATACCTGGATCGTCCCATTTTGTTTGAATTCGACAAAACAGTCCTATTAGGTTTTCGAGAAACAATATCTAGGATATCTCTTCCAAAACATTGATAGATATATTCAGTTATATTCGGAGAATAATGATAGTAAGGAACACATTAGATATTAAAACAGTATAAAAACTTTTCGATATATTGATTGCTATTCGAAGACGGAATATACTGAGTTAATGCCAAATGAATGACACAAAGCGCTTCGAGTTTTCGAGAAAAGAGGACGTTGTACGTCCTGCATTAACTTGTCTTTAATTTGTCATTATATGTAACGAAATTGGATTGGAATCCTTCTTCTTTTGGTAAAGGTATTCCCACTTGCTACGCGTAATACAAGGAGCAGTTATTACTGTCTAAGTAGAGGTTTAACACATGAATCCATCGAAAAAGAAGATGTCTTTGATTAAGGGTGATTTCTAAGGTAGCTTTATAACCAAGAAACAAATAAGGACTAGCAAAAGTTTATTTTAACAATAAGTTGAGTACAGGTTGATCACCAGACGCCTACTTGCCTTGGATTAGGGCAGAGAACTTGCTTCAAGATGGCGATTGAATTTCATCAAATTTCAAAAGACTTTCTGCGTTACTTTTCTAGTCGATGTTTTTTAGAAAACTCTCCCAATATCATTTAAAGACATGATTATTGATTTAAGTTATGTTGTAACTGGACAGTTCGTAATCTCTCGAAGAGAGCCCTTCGTATGCGCAGAGGGCATATGTTCTAAGCAAAATATGGAATCGTGAGCCTTGCAGGTTATGCAAAACATTCGTAAAGAATGTCCTTCATTTGTAAGACAGTTCCCGTTTCTGTCCAACTGCAAATAGAGGATGATATCTTAAACAGAAAATGCAAATGATAGCAGTACCAGCATGGCTGATAAAAGGGTAGACGTGATGATACTGGATTTCTATAACTGTCATCAAGATATACTACCTGTCACGCTATCTTGATGTCAACTAGCTTAATAACAAACTAATGCAACGGCAATATGAATTTGAAATTGAGAACAGGTAGTACGGCGATGTGTCAATGCATTTTGTTTCGATGTTGTGACATCAGATAATGATTGTGCAAATAAGCCTTGTGCCGCCCTCCCCCACAAAAAGAGGTATTTTTTAAGAATTTACAAAGTGAGCTCTTGTGAGTTCCTCAGTATCATTAATACAATATGTTTATTGTAATTCTGCCAATAATATCCTGTTAAGGACTAATTTGAAAATATCCCAAACAGAGAGTTTCCAATTCATGTAATGGATATAATGCTAATGTCAGTATCTTCTCATATTTGGTATTTTACTTCGAGACAACTTTAAATAAACTGACAATGTTATAGCGACTCCTAGGCCCCTATGATATATCAATGATTATATCAGTTTTCTATACAGGCTAGGTACTCTATGCTCAACAAGACACCGATAGTAATTGATTTATGCATTTGTGTGTGTGTGACCCTTAAATGCTGACGTAACTTAGATAGTGCAAAGATTCTAAATGTTACTTTCTTACGTGCATTAGTTCTTATTTGCTATAGATGCTCTTGTTTTTCTCCCTCCATTCTTCCTTCTTCTCCTGCAAGTTGTAGAAGTGATTGACTGACAAATGCAGTTAATGTTTGCGGTAACCGAAGAAATTCTAATGAAGAACTCATTTTAACTTAGGGTGCACAAGAGACGGTTACTAGGGTTCCCCCCCCCCCCCTGGTGAGCTTATCGTCTGAAATAAATATTCTAGGTAGTGATAGAGCATTGTGGTCGGATATGTACTAATCTAAGGATATTTTGAGACAAGTAGTGCAAAATGTCGCGCTCTTTGGCCACAATAATAATCCCTTGACCGGTAGTCACTTACTTGCATATCTCTCAACTTTAATTTCATTGGGAGAGTTATTCTTAACACAAACAAAGTTAGTACGTTGCCTGGTACTCAACAAGTAGTTTAGAAATCTTCAGGAATGTATGGAAGGACTTAAAACGTCGTATTGCCTTTAACCGATTCATATTGACACCATGAATATAACTCTATAGGATTGTATTAACAGCATCCGATTGTGTCTCTTTCATAGACTTCTTGATGTAATTAACCCCTAAACCAGTCCTATAGTTCATTAGACCAGCCTTCTTTTCTCTTCTACACTCGCTTCTATGCCTGTTGAATTTTCACGCCGCTCAAAAATTACGAGCACAGGCGGTCGAGCTTGTAAACAGGTGGGGATGGAGGGTCACTTTCTAAACTGTTTTAATGACAATTTGGAATAGATTCCATACCTCAGCTCCCAAAAATCGCCCATGATTTCCTTTATTATAGGATATCTAAACAACAATCTGTTTTTAAGATTTTACTGCCAACCACAATCATTATACATTAAATACCCTGTAATGTGAATTTAAGCTTCTCAGGCATGAACTGGGGGGGGGGGCAGAGGCAATTACCCTCACTCCCTCTGACCGCTACGCCTTCGACTATTGTACAGTAACTGACCTTCCGCTGCTACCGAGGAGATTGAACCCATGAAGCAGAAGATCAATAATCCGTTTATTCAGTAGTATCGTGATCAATTTCCCAACAGAAGACCATAGACTCCCTCAAATAGGTTTTTACTGCCAACACAAACTACATTATCATGAAAACACCTTCTCTTACCAGGTAATCTTGATGGCCAGCAAAGATCTGATGATAAATGGTAATTCAATAAATATCAACATTGTTTCCCTTTGGTTTTAAAGGTTTAAAAAATCTCGATACATTTTTACCAGGAAGAATGAACACGTGTCCCGTCGATGTCGGGATTGTGTGCAGTATAAAATACAAAGGAGCTCTACAGATCATCATATCCCCAAAGCGCTAACACATTACTAAATTGCGGTTTACAGTTAGATCCACAAGAGCGTCCAAATTGATATTTACTTCAGACTTTTCGTCACGTTCGAGCGACAACTGCGGGGTGGCATGTCGTGATGAAACAAAATAATTTCCTTGGGTTCGTCAATTCATGATATTTTCAAGATCAAAATGTTGACCAACTAACATTGTAGTATTCTTCACCGATGATTAATGTATTTATGAATACTTAATCAGATTTGAGAGATACTAGAGTAATACAATATATGTTTCCAACGCGACACGAACACGGAGCCTACGCATTCGCAACGTGAGCTCAACCAACTGACCCACGATTATTTCATTTATTTTGCTAGACGCCACATTAGATTCCATTCCTCCACCGCTTGATATCAGCATTCAGCTCTACGCAGTTTTGAAGATGAGTCTCTCCACGCCTTGCGATTTTCCGTTTCTCTAAAATTTGAGTATTTCAAGCCTGCTCTTCTCGATGACACTTCACAAAAATAATCATGAGTCAATATCTAACATTCCTTACAACTCCTTCAACGTTGCCTTCAGTAAGATATCCTGAGAGTTGATGATGTGTCGACCGGGAATTTGCCGTGTGTCTCGGAACTCTAAAGACTGGTAGTCGATAATCTAGGAATCAAATGAGGTTTCTTTCTGTTTCATCTTGTCATTGCTTTCCAAATATCGTTTTTGTCCAGCATTTATGGATTTGAGTGCTTTGGCTTCTGTAACACTTCATGTAAGTAAGATTCCAGTACAATCTGTCGGAGACGCGTAAAATGCTAAAAAATTAGACGTGAATTGTCCTAGAATCTTTCTACAGGTATTATCCTCTAGAGAAGGATTATTTTACCATATAAGTACTATCAAATTAGGGTTGGGGTTAGGGTACTAGTATCTACTATCACATAGGGATTCTAGTAAAGTACATCTTGGCAATAAAATTTCTATAATTATATGACTTGTCGATTCTAGTTTAGAATGTACCCTAAACGTACTACCTACTAACTTTTATTACGCTTCAATCTTTCTTCTTCAAGTTTTTATTCCTACTACGTAGTTTTACCTTTTTATTCTTAGTTGGCTTCCTCTAACATGGCAGGAATATGACCGTCTGATAGTAGTATCGCATTTCAGGGTGTATAATCTGGTCCACTAACAATCAATCTACTGTATTTCTACCTCCGCACAAAATTTAGCCTCTCCCGACAATTTCTAGACAGTTCTATTAAATGATATAGAAGGAGTGCCAAGTTTGTATCATCCATACGAACTAAGGCCAAAAAGTGTTTCTCATACATATTTAGCTATTAAGTGTTTTGCTGGTGTCTGCTTGGGAGTTTTGTACTCATACATTCTACTTTACATCATCATCAAAGTATTCAACATTTCGTAAAACTATCCTTAGTTATACAGCTCAAAAATTAACAGGTCTTAGTTCAGATGAACTGATTGTCGCAGTCAATGAAAAGGAGGCGCCAGCTACGAAGTCATTTACGAGCGAAATAACTCTACGCAGACCAGTCAGGTATGTCATTACGTCTATGAAATATCTTTAAGACAGACCATTAACAGTCTTTGACAGAGTGCGGTAACTGTTTTTTCTTTCAAGGGACAGGTAAAATAGATCTTTTACGAATGTAGTAGCTGTACATTCATCGTCCTAAATAAGCGAAAACTCTCAAAATATTGATGATACCTTTTAGGAGCCTATCAAGTTCAATTATCACCTAAATAAAATAGTTAATACTACCTATAACTAACTTTGATAACGGTTGTGTTATGTAAAGTAAAGATTTCATATAATTTATGTAGTTGTGCGTCGTATTTACCGAGTGTCTTTGTTAGCGGGTGAGCCAGGCTTTGAAAGGCCGAACAGACAATGGTCTCTTCGAAAAAAATTGATAGAATTCATCACCTAATAGCGAAAATCATTTATGGTGAAATATGGGAGTCGCGTTGATACTATCTTTACAAGTATTCTTTTTAAGATAATGAGGTAGTAGTGGTAAAGGGGATTGGCAAAATATGGTGTTGAAAATTGGTGTGGATACTCATGGCTATCATAATAATTTTCATCACCATAGTCATCGTTGTATTCAGCATTGTCAGAATTTTTATCTTCATCATTTGTTGCCATACCAATGCTACAGCTTCGCATTGCTCATGTACAGTTGCCCCCCTGTCGTGATGAGGAGTTGGGAGTTGTTGAGGATATTGTCTTTCTTTATATCTAATGTGGTGGAAGGTCCAGGAACCTCAACATGCTGGGGTCAATGTGGTTATCTCCACTACCAGTGAGCCTGAAAAGAGACACGCCATGCAGTCCTGTTTGGCCAAGGTCTCCCCAAAGGGATGTCGAAGGCGGTAATAACTTTTTTAAAAGTGCCCATGTTTCTAGGTGTGCTGCAAGTGAGTTGGAGTCGGAGTGCTCATCAAACGTGGCAGGACTTCATGCAATCCTTAGGAGATATATGTGGAAGGGATTTCTACGGTTCGAAGGTATAATATATCTGAAAGAGCAATAAACAACATTTGGTTTACACGCAAATAAGCAATTTGTGATTGGAATGGTAAGATATTTATTGCAGAAGAAATCATGTAACAAACCTTTCATTACCTTTCGTCACCTTTTAGTAATACTTATTACAAGTTCTTACTGCTTATCGTCTAGCAAACATAAAGACAGTGCAATCCACTAGTGGACACCCTTTACAAGAAAATATCAAATAACAACAGAAAATAGTAAAAATGTTATAAACCTCTTCAATATGTTTCACTTTTATTTGCTAACATAGCAGGATAATCACTACAAATAGGCATATCTAGTGCTATGTATGAGTTATTTATTAGTTTACATAAAAATTCTTACCTATAACAAAATCAACAACGACAAACCAGAGACAAAAGGAGTGAAGGAAAAAATGTCAAAATTTAAAAAAATAATACAAAAATATCTACTTTCCCTATAACATTATCACGCTACCTAATATGACAGGTTTCAGCCAATTTTTATCCTTTCTACAGATCATAATAGATGGTTCTCATTGTACAACCGACGCTTTTTAAACTGAAGGAAATGTGATATTATCGAATTCCAAGTTGTCATTCATAGTAAAAATGTATTGCTACTTTTATAAATCCCCTTCAGGAGCACTCATGCTGAGATTTATAAAACGAAGGTCATACGTTCTACAATTTCCTAGCACACATCTTTTTACTTGTTCCACTTTCGATCATAATGGCGACTTCGAAACTAGTTTTTTACTTCAGTGACGTATATTCATTGTGTAGCTTTACAGAGAAATAAACTTTAGGAGTGTATACGATTTTCTCCCTGTTTTCACTCATTACTAAGGCGACAGAAAGATTTTATAGTAGCGGATATTGACTTCATTGTTACAACAACAATACAAAGATATTCAAGAGAAAAAACAAACAAAACCAAACAACAAACAGAAAACAAAAAAAAAAACAATAAACAACTTTGATTAGGAAAGTAGAGGCTTTCTGGGTGAGGACAGTCCTTTTTTTCTCCAGCAGATGTGTAATCCGAAGAGCAATATGTTTCAAATTTTTGAAATATTTTTCAAATAAAAGACTAGCGTTGATACTTCTATTCTTAAGACAATTACCTTTTTGCCTGGATAAAAAAAACAATGTGTTTTTTAACTTCAAATATTTATCTGTCTATTCAATCTATAAAACCCATTAATCTCTTTACAGGCATAATGGATTACATGATATGATATACGTTAGGGCCCTAGTCGGTCTTTAAAAAGTGTATCTAGGAGGGCGGGGGAATGTCCGCCAAAAACTAGGTTCTTGTATTATTTGTCACGTCACTCCAACGAACAGTAAGGTACTTGGCATTGATTTAAATACCAATTCAGTTTATGACTTCTCCGCACTATGAAATGATACACAGAATAAAGTCGTGAAATGCGAATTTTAAAGGGTTAAATGAAAAAAGTAGGGGGGCGGCAATATTCACCTCTGCCCCCCCCCGACGTCTACGGCCCTGTACTAAGAAAATAATAATATGATATAATAATCATAATACTCAACACGACAAGAATTGTAAGAAAAGTCTTGGAAATCTATGGAGACTTGTTTTGAAGACAAAATATTGCTTTTAACATGACGTGGCACCATCGTACATATCAATAATGATAATGATAATGATAATGACAATTGTTTTAAACATCTGTGCCATATATTTCTGTAATAACATACAAAAAAATTACATGCGCTTCTTGCATTTCATTTACATATTCCC